>PVIU01004129.1:0-132271 GCA_004026605.1 Ondatra zibethicus
GGGTGGGCCTTGGACTTCCAACAGGGCAGGGCACCATGCCCTCTTTCAAGGAAGAAGGGTGAGGGAGGAGGGGTGGGGGGTAGCAGGAAGGGACCGGGAGAAGGGGAAGAAAGGTAAAAATTTTATTTCTTTAACTATGTTTTTGAATGGAAAAAATAAAACAAAACAATGTATGAAAAAAAGATCTAAAAAAAAACTTCTGTAAAGTATATTTAATCTATATACTTAAGTCTCAGGGAACAGAAGAGGTGCCAGAAATAATGTAAGGCTCAGAGGACAAGAACAACTACTATGAGATAGGTTATTCTTAAAAAAAAAATAAGAATATGAGAAGCCAAAAATTTGGGAGCTAGTGAGGTAGCATAGGTAGCTCTGACATTTCATGGGAGGGGAAGTGAGGAGCGGTTGTGATCAAATCACTTTTATGAAATTCTCAAGTCATTAATAAAATCTTATATCATAAATTATACATTTTTGTTAAGTATATCAATGGATTTTATGAGTTAAGGGAAAATAGAAATAATTAAATAAATATAAGATTTCCAATAATATAAATGGAAATAAAAATTTCAGCATTCAAAACTATCTAAGCTACAGAAACAATTGTTGACCATCATATAGGCAAAGAGAACAGAAGAACAAACATGAGTGTGATGGCCTGAGACTTTCATATTGCATTGTGAGTAGATGTAGAATATATTATAATAATATATAATAAATAAGTTAGGAATTATTTCATTCTTGGAAAACTATTGTATTGTTATAAAAGTGGCAGCATAAATGAATCTATAATGAATAATATTAATAGAAGCATTGTTTACTGAGAAATTAAAGAGTAAGCAGATAATGAGGAATTAAATTATCACTATAATATCCTGAAGTTATTTGTATAATTAGTGGAAAACTACAAGTTACCAAGAAGCATTTATAGTATGTTTCTAATTTTACTGCTCTTATAAAATCCTGACATGATATGAAGAAACTATGGGATATAAAGCAAATATTTTAGCCCTAAAATGCATATTTGTATGAAATATGCTTTTAACAATGACCATGAAAGTTAAAATAGTATAGAAAAGTTACAATAAAAAATGCCCAAGTTGCACAAATTAGTAATTGTTTCTGAATAAAATATGCTACCTTTAATATTCTATTATTGGGTCTATATCACTAGGAAAACCAGGTAGCAGATTTAGCTTGTGCTCAGGCAGTTTCCATAGAAACTTGTTATGCTGCTGAGCAATGTCTAGTTTCGGGGCCTAGTTCCAGATCTTTAGTGTGTGAGAACATGGGTGAGATGCTTCGCAGGATAGGCAGAGACTCAACCAAGTGAGACATATAAAAGTCAGGATGCTAATAGATTAATTTAAATATAATTTTCAGTAGAATAAAATCTAAATTCCATCTTATTGATAGTGAAGCATAACAGTGACTATTATTTTAATTGTCTGAAGAAATTAGAGTATAAAATAGTTTATAATTAGTAGTAATTACCAAATAGTTGTTGTGATTTTAATAGACTAGAAAAATTGAAATAGTTTTTCTAAAAGATGACATCATATAAGATCATGACTCAAAGGATGACGTGATGCCTAAATAATCATATATATGCATGTATATATGTGTGTGTGTATGTGTGTACACAAATGTATATGTGTGTGTGATATAACCTCATCATTTGACTAAGAGGTACCAATGGGATCATATCTTTGAATACTCAGCCCATAGTCAGTGGCACTGATTGGGAGGGATTAGGTGGCGTGGTGTGGTCTCGTTGGAAGAGATATGTCACTGGGTATGGGCACTGAAGGTTCAAAAGACTCACACCATTCCCAGTTAACTCTTGACACATACTGCTGCGGATGAAGATGCAGGCTTGCAGCTCTTCCTTTACTCCCCCGTTATGGACTGTAATGATCTGAAACCAGAAGCCAAAGGCTCTCTCCTGTAGGTTGCCTTGGCAATGGTGCTTTATCATAGTAACAGAAAACTGACTATGACACATTCCCACTTTATCACGGTCAGAATTCTTTCATGTAACTGAGGTGATTTCCCAATAACAGTGACTGATGCTGTGGTTTTCTTATACTTTTAAAGGAGAAGCTATCTTCTATACCTCATTTTAAGATTATTATGGGCACTTTATTGTCCTTCCCTACACACTGACAACAGACTATATTACAACTCTTCAGAGAATGTTGTTTAACATATGTACCCATATTTTTAGATTGATTGTTGAATCATGACTCTTTTTTTCAGACATATTCAACTCTTATACTTTCTAACTGAGAAAAATAAAACATTATTTACAATAAATTGTCAAAATATGGTTATATTTCAATAGGATTCACAGAATATAGCAAAAGTGATTCACAACATTGTATTCAAAATACTTATACTGCTCCCCTGACTCTCTAAATCTCGACTATTTAACTGTCACCAAGGGATCCATTATCAAAGATATAAAGAAGAACCTCTGAATGAGTTTGGAAACAGCATTTTAAAATGGTACTATTTACTTGGAAGAAATAAAAAAAAGGTAGCTTTATCTTCTGCATTAAGTCTGTAGCAGAATGCCCGGCAAACCACTTCTGTTGCTCCAAGGCTATCAAACAGGCTCTAAACGATACTAAGCACTCACTATTCTGAGTTCAAGTACTAATACTTTGAAATCACAAAACACTTAGTCTCTTTAGGGATGTGCAGGCACTCCTGTGGGGCTTGCTGACTTCCTCTATAGGAAATCCAGGTGGAAGAACATCCATCTCTCTTTTAGCTTGCCAGTTCAATGAGAAAGGAAGGGAAAAGCTACTGCATTTGTTAATTAAATAAGAATCAGAAAAATTTAGGTCTCCTCTGCCAGCTTTTTTTGAATCTTCTGGGGTCTACAGTCTAAAGTTTACTGGCTTTGCTACCTTTTGGCAAATTTCACTGACTCCTGTGGCTTATTACACCAACTTTCTTTAACAGGTTTGTAACTCATTGTCAGTTCAGGGACAATAGAATGAATCCTACTTTCATCTAGAATTCCAATTTACTCCAGTAATAATTCCTCAAGAAAAGTAAATCATTAAACAAACTAATGATGTCATGGGCCATGTGCCGAGGAAGAATATAAGACAGTGCTATCCTTATTATTCAAAATATTCCCCACTATTCCACCTCTTTACAATCATTTTACCAGCAATATATGCTTCTTCTTACCATAACTTAATCACACTTTATAGTATGCAAGCATGAAATCTCTGGATAAAGTACTACACACTTAATATCATATTTGTCATCATGCTTATCATATTGTATATTCAAATGTATCTATTACATTTTAGGTCAAAGGAAGGCAAAGTGATGGGATATAAAATAATTTTTAAAGGTATTTAATTTTTCGATGAGTATTTTAATCCATGAATGAATGAAATCAGAAAAGGTATCATACTGTAAACAATACAAAAAGGCTTGCTGACAGGATTGGATTAAAGAGAGATTTTGAGGGGAGCAGGAGAAAAGAGAGCTCAGTGATTAAGAATACTTCTACTGGGGATAAATCCTGGTCCCACTGTCAGTAGCCCCACAGACTGCTTTGGTCCTACCTCAAAGTGATGTGCCAGACTTTGTTGACGCCTCATGGGAAGCCTTACCCTCTCTGAGGATTGTATATGGGGTGGGGTGGGGGAAAGGGGGGAGGATTGGGAGAAGGGGAGTGAGTGGGAACTAGGATTAGTATGTAAAATGAGAAATGATTGCTTTAAAAACAAATAAATAAAAATAAAAATGAACACTCTTGCTCTTACAGATGCATCAGGTCTGGGCTCCATCACCTACATAAAATCTCACAATGTTTATAATTCCAATTCCTCAGATTTGACATCCCTTTCTAACCTTGGCTGCCACCAGGCATGTACATGCTACAAATACATGCAAACAGGCAAAACACATATGAGCATAATATAAAATACATAAATATAAAAAATCCTATTATGAACTGAAAATTTTATTAATAAGATAATACAGTCTTAATATGAGTTTTTCAAATATTTCTATTCAATGGATTAATTTTACCATTATATGAAATAAAATTTATGTACAGTTAAACACACAAAAATTTTGACAAAAATATTCACTAAAAGAATGATTTATAAACTATTTTCTAAATAAAATAATAAAGGAATTTTGCTCCCAGAGTGTGATGTTTCCCTGTCATGATTATAAAAAATTGCTATTAATATGCATGAAAATTTTAAGGTACATAATGGAAGGTAGAAATAGTTGTAGGATAATAACTTAGACAGAATGGATAAAACTATAAATGATATTTAATGGAACTTTGCTTATTGGCAATATTACAGGTTAAAAAGTTACATAGGACATGAGGATAAATAGTTGCTTGAATATGTGAGTGTCTAAATATTTTTGTACATACTTCAGACACCAAAGGCAAGGTACAAGTATGCTAATATTCATGGGTTCTACAGCCAAATACAGTACTAAGATATTATTATTCAAAAACACTAGCCCTTGCCACATCTTTCCAGAATGACAGAAGGCCCACACTATCTTGTAAAAGCATGCTACAGAAATCCATATCATCCCAGCAAAAAAGGACAAAGAAATCCAGAGAACGAAAACATTACTTGGAGGTATTATCTAACGATACTGAAAGTTATGTTATAGAGAGGTCAGACTCATGTACAAATTGCATAAATGGTGAACTATGATGTTAAAGATATGACTACACATTAGTTTGCATTAATTTTTTTACTTTTCCTCCATGAAATCTACCACAAAATTATCATTCTTACTTCATTCTGCTGGATGCTTTATGAGATGTATAGCAGATATTCAATTATAATCTCCCTAATTGTGTGTACTATGGGTTCTATGCTTGGTAGTTATATAAGTAATACAGCAAAGAGTGGTAGAATTTCAAAATTGGTGAGAATAACATTTCCAATTTTATTTAAGAATACTGTTGTTCTGTATATTAGCCATCATCTTTGTCTGATTAACCAATATCTAAAGAACAAATAAATGAGTGCTTCTGGGTACCTGTGAGGGCGTTCCCAGAATGTGACTTGCAGAAGAAAGGCAGGATGATTTTGTATCTATACAGATGTACACTGTCCTATTGCCTGGGGGTCAAAAGAAGAGCAAAGGACAGAGAAATTTCTCTAATGCATACATAATACATACATATATGTTCTCATACATATGTGTGTGCATGAATCTATTATCTGTCTATGTATGAATGGACATGAATACATATATGTACATACATATATGTTCTCATATATGTTTGTATGTATCTATCATCTACCAATGTATGTATCCATCCATCCATCCATCCATCCATCCATCCATCCATCCATCCATCTATCTTATCTACCTAACATCTTTTTGCTTTGTTTTGGTTTTTGAGATAGGGTTTCTCTATAGCTTTGGAGCCTGTTCTGGATAGCTCTTGTAGACCAGGCTGGCCTTGAACTCACAGAGATACGACTGCCTCTGACTCCCAAGTGTTGGGATTCAAAGCATGCACCACCTCTGTCTGGCTCTACCTAATATCTTGATGAGAACATAGAGAGGAAATTTGTTAGACAATTTATCAATAGAGACCATGAGAGCAAGCAGTTCTGATTTTACTCCTAATCCAGAAATATTAAAAGTGGTTTAACCAAATCATCTGGGTTCTATTAGAAATACCAGAAGGGTTTAAAGGCACTCATTCATATTCTGACTTCTCATTATCTTTCCTCATTCATAAGAGTCTGGAAGATACATAGGCTAGTGTGACCCAAACTAAGGCCTATAAATACATCAAGGTGGGATGGGTAACAGAACTGATGTACCTTCCCTCATACCCCAACACAGTGAAGTCTAAATAACTGTCAGAAAAGAAGCCTCAGTGACAAATCTTTCCTGGGTTTGCTTACTCCATATAGTACTCTGCTTGCTTCCTCTGTCTTAAGATCTTTATTACATCACAGCTCCTCTCTAAAACCAGCTACTCTGGTGTCTATGAAATTCACTCTTAAAATTTTCAAGTGGAAGAATCTGGAAGGGACTTTCCTGAAATAGAATTGGCAGTCACAAATTTTCTGGGACCCTGGATCCAAAATATTCCTCGCCTAAGACAACAAAAAACTCCATCATTATCATGGACCCTCTCCTTAACTTGCATCAGTTTTAGTACATGTGCTACATTCTGTCATCTAACTGTCCCACTGTTTCTAACTATTTTGTCTATTTTGTTTATCTATCCTTCTACTATTGCTCTGTGTCTCTGAAGAGCTTTCAAAAATACTACTATGTTCCTCTTGCCTTGTGACCAAGTTAAGAGCAATCAGAGCAAAGCACACAGATGTCATTGTCATACATATTGCTAGTAGACGCTTTAATGTTCAGTGGTTCCTCATAGTGGTCATTACAGTCTAACATAATTGAAAATGTTATTCTCTGTTGGAGGTGGTTTCTGTCCACCTGCTCCTGCAATAATCACAAAGAAACAATATCATTTGCAATACCATTTGTCCAATAGCTTAAGCTAGGTCTTATATCTTTGGTTAACCCATTTCTATCAATCTGTGTATGTCCACATGGCTGTGGCTTACTGGCAAGATTCTGGTGCATTTTTCCATGGCAGCAGTTACCTGGCTTCTCACTGACTCCTCCTTCTTTCTCCAAGCATTCAGTTTAGTTTTCCCACCTAGCTCTATTCTGCTAAGTCACTGGCTGAAACAGATTTATTAATTAACCAATAAAAGCAACACATAGATAGAGGGACTTCCCACATCATTTCCCCTTTTCTGTTTAAATAAAAAAGGAAGTTTTAAACTTTAACATAGAAAAACTACATATAACAAGGCTGGTATCAAGCAAGAATTACAGTTACAACATTTATATCTATTTTATCTTTTATCATAACTAAAGAAAACTATAGGTATAAATATCTATTTTTCAACTCCATCAAAGACTCCAGAAGGATATAATATTACCTAAGTTAACAGTAAGTACATTTTAAGCAAGTTCCAAAACTCTAGAATTGACAGAGACATCTTGCTGCCTGGATAGTCACCCAAAGTTCTCCTGTAACATTGTGGGCACCCATCTTTAGCCTATTGGCCCATAGTATCTGGCAGACTTTTCCATGAAGCAGGAAATTTAAAAGACAGTTCTGCCTATATTGGCAGTTTGTCAGTCACTTTTTTATGTATCCTTCAGAATGTCCAGCAGACTCTTTTATAAAGCAGGAACCCCAAAGGACTGTCTTACCTTCTTTAGGCAGACTCAGCAGTCATTTCTCTGTGGGTCCTGCAAGTCCAGTCTAACAGTTCAGACAAGCGCAGTTTCTTGCACAATGGATCAGCCATGCACACTGTCAGAGTTCCAGGTATACAGCAGGTCTTTATCATACCATTAAGCAGTTTGTAGCACTCTGCTCACAGACCCCATTTAAATGCTCCATACCTGGACCTCCTGAAAGAGTCAGAGATGTTCATGCTGGCAGGCCATGCAGATTTTGCTGCTATCACTGAGTCTGGAAGCCTTCTTTTAAAAGAATTGTGCTTCTGCTTGATTCTATCTAACAGAGCCCACCTGAGAAAATGTTGCTACCAAAAAGCCATGCTTAGCTCTGTTCTTTTGTGTCTAAACTTTCTCAGATTTTACGTGGATATAGTTGACTGCATTGGCACATCAATCTGTTGGGGAAGGCCACCCAGACTGCCAAAACAATCACACAGAAACTATGTCATTTGCAATACTGTTTGGTCAATAGCTTAAGCTTACTTCTGGCTTACTCTTATACCTTAAATTAACCCATTTTTATTAATCTGTGTATTTCCACATGGCTGCAACTTACTGGCAAGGTTCTAGCATGTCTTTCCCTGGTGTGGGCTACATGGTTTCTTTCTGACTCCACCTATTCTTTCTTCCTCTATCTTCTTGGAACTCCTGCCTTGTCCTATTCTGCTAAGCCACTGGCCAAAGCATATTTGTTAATTAACCAATAAAAGGAACACATATACAGATGGACTTCTCACACCAATTCTATATTTAGGGAAGTACTTACTGAGGCTGATTGTCTCATACTCTGCTAGTCCAAATACACCATAGTGCTGGCTGCACTTTGTCATTTACAGCAGGTCACTTTTGCAAATTATTCTGTTTCTCTATGTTGTTTCCAGTATTACCACATGCATTTTTGGGCTCAACATCTAACTTATAAAATTCCTGGCAGGGATTGAATTTTCTTTTATTTGATTTCTGGTGCATATCCATTTCAGTGAATGTTCTTATATTATGTCAGCATAAACATATGTCATCAGATAACAAGAATTGGACCCCTTCATACTCAAACAGGAATCTTTAAGAGATTTGTATTTCTGCTCTTTTCTATAGTAAGCATTTAAAGATATAAAACAAACTGAGAAGACAGAGCAAATACTTTTGTATGTCCTTATTAAGATTCCTCTCTAGGAAAAAAAAGCCACCTCAACCACATCACTATACAGTTTGATTCAACTTTGAGTAAAGATAGTTCTATCTATCATAATAATGACATTGCAAGTGTTTGAGGAAGTACAAATGGATCTTGCCACAAGATGAAGAAATGGTACCAGGACAGAAGTAAACATCTTGGAAGCCACTCAAATTCCCTAATGGACCATTAGCAAACACTGAGAGGTACAGCTCCTGATTTGGTTGGATGGCCCGGCTTTTGTTCAGTGGCTGAAACCAGAGAGATAAATTGGCATTGCACTGCACCAGAATAAACATACCACACTATTTGTTTGTTTCCTTTTTTCTTAAAATTCTGCATTTGCTCTGATGTGGATAACACTTACAAGACTTAAAACTCTCAGAATTTTACTCTTTACATCTCTACAGAAAAGTGTCATGGTAATAGACTAGGAGAAATGATCAAGAGTTAACATGGATTTGAAACTGTCCTGTATATAAAAGGTCTTTATACTGTTCCTAAAGGCACAGTAACTCTGCAATGCAAATAACTTTCAGGAGACAGAGAAAGAGCAAATATCATTAAGTATTTTGTCCTCTGTGTTTAATCCATTATAGATAATACTTGGAAGAGACACACAGAATATGATGCCATCTCACAACAATACTATAACTTTAATATATGAGACATTAAGGCACCTGATTACACATCAATTCTTCTACAAGCACAGCATTAATATTTTAATAAACCATTAGCTTTGCCTTGTGGGCAGCTACTGAAGAACAAGAGTATTTGTATAAAATTTATCATATTGAATTTTAAAATCCGATGATTTGAGTTGATCAATTATCTTAGCTTTTCCTCTCTACCCTAGAGCTGTATCTAATGTTACCTGATGCTATTTAGAAAGTATGTTATGACTGTTTAGAAAACTAAACTTCTGAGACCTCTCTTTTATAGATGAGATAAAAGAGAATCCTACCACCCACCATAAGAAGTTAACAGGTATAGTAAAAAGAAGAGTTACACTCTTATTAGTGGTTATCTTGAGATTATCCATGATAAAATTTGATTAATGGAAATATATAAGAAAATATACTCCATTTTTTCTTCTTTGTGTTCTTATTCAATAATTACTAGTTGTTTGAGATTTAAACATGTTATACACAAACTGTAAACTTGATAAAATTAAAAGAAAATAGTATCTTTCCGTGTTAGTTTTTGGAACTGTAAAGTCAATGTCTACAATTTAAGAGACTGCTTAAATACTAAAATTCACTCACTCTACTACAAAACAAATAGTATCTAATGTTTGTGCAAATTGAAAAATGTGGGCGAATGATTTTCTGTATTTTACCTTTCTCACGTGAAAATAAAAAGCAACCCCAAGTCACCTCTTCCATAAACCTGTTTCCCTTTGTCACTTTATATTTTGTGTTTTTAATCATTTTATGCATTCTCTCATGTGTGAGTGTGCATCTGTGTGTACACATGTGTATTGCATGTCATGTGATTGCAAATGCCCACACAGGCTTCAGGAATGTATTGATCCCCTGACTAAAGATACAAGAGATTGTGAGATGCCCAACTTGAACACTAAGAAGCTGCTCTCTGAAGAATAACAATTGACCTCAAGTACTGAGAAATCTCTTAGTCTGCGTACTGTGGTTTTAAAAAGCAGATCCTATGCTGTCTCTCTTACTTTCCTCACACCACATTTATTCTTTAAGTTGCTCCCTACGCTTTCTGATTTTCTCCTCAATGAAACGGTTCCTGTTTAAATCTCTATCTACTGACAACTTACACAGATGCTTCCATCCTAACATTATTTTTGTTCTTGAACATGTTTCACGGGGTCTATTACAGAGCTCCAACAGATTCCCTTCTTCTGACTTCTGTGACAAGGTAGCCTGTTGGTGTTTTGCTCATTTTTATATTTCTTTTCTATCTTACTATACATTTCAAATTTTACTTCGTTTTAGCTTTTTCCTGTTCCAATGTCTCTTAAAAGTATGAATTTCTTAAATTATTCTTGATTTGTGGATTACTGATCTTATCTATGTCTCATGTTCCCAAAGTCAGTGCATAGATATGCACTCATGATTCCAAATTGCATGGATGATAGATAGATAGATAGATAAAATAGAGATAGATAGATAGATAGATAGATAGATAGATAGATAGATAGACAAATAGATAATAGATAGACAGACAGATGATAGGTGGATAGATGTTATATAGATAGATAGGTACATAGGTAGATGGATGAATGAGTAGATGGATGAATAGATAGATAATGTAGATAAATAGATAAGCAGAGAGAATTGATAGATAACAGACAGACAGATCCATAAAGTGTCTTTTTGTAACTTATATATGTCCACAATACTTTTCTCACATTTGCAATTTCTGTAATTTGTAATTTGAAACTCAAAACTTAACTGAGAAAACAACTAGTATATAACATAAACATTACCTAGGTGAGACTACAATCTGTGCTTTCCCATTTCCTCTTCAAATATGTGAGTGCATTTAATATTAAATAACTGCTATAGATAAAATTAGTAGTAGGTGATGAAGTATGCAGCAGAATATGCTGACTAGATTATCTAAACAAATATAATTGCTTTTGCATTTGTGATGGAGACGAAATGTACAAAAATTGAAAAAAGAATAGAATTGGAGTCAGAACTAAGCACCTGTTCCTTTAAAAGAATAATCTTCAATATATGTATTGAAAAAGGAGTTACTCTGTAGAAGGGAAGATTGATTTTGCTGCGCATGACTGATTTGTCTAGAACATAGAAATTTATTATTATAAGAAGTTATTACTTTAGGAAATTGAAGATAAAATCAATACTTCAAAGATAATATAACCCTGGCATGAACTGAACACTGAAGACAGGATATTTTATTGGTACATTAGGGCATTTGTATTTGAGGAACTGTAGAGGTCATTTTGTTAGCATTCTTCATTTTAATATTGGTTTAGATAAATTGTTTCCTTTATATCATTTCTGAGTTTTTAACAATATATGTTACTCTGCATTTAGTTACAAAGATTGTTTATGTTGTTGTTGTATTACCATGATAATGAAACCAAGACAGTTATGGAAATGAACTCATTACCTGTACTTTCTCACGGTATGGTGGTACATGCCTTCAGTCCCAAGAACTCATGAGGCAGAGGCAAGCACATTTCTAAGAATGTGAGACCTTGACTGCATCACAAATTCCAGGACATAAATATCTTTTCTCAGGAAAAAGGAGTGTCCATAAAGCTAATGTATGAAAAATGTATAGAACAATTTCTGCTTAAAAAACAAAAACCATGCTTCATCCAAAGACAATATAAGGACATTTATCCAAACATGGTAAGTTAATGTTCTTCATTTTTAAACCACTCATTTTTAATGAAAATAAATGTAAGGTAGGTCTTTCTTATAAGGTACAGTATAAGAGAACACATCAAATTTTCTTAGCATTTTATCTTTTCCAAATACTGCATCTGTTTCCCTATTAAAGACTTTCAAAACATACTCAGTAAACCAGAATTCACGTAATTCTAACAAGTCTTAAAACACTGGAACTTCCTCTGTTGATTCTGCAAGATTAATTCCATCTTCTGGTACATCCAGTAAATAAAGACTCACTTCATGACTTATTTTGCAGAAGATAAAAATGAGATAAAAATAACAGAGAAATAACAAAGATGAACAAAATAATAACAAAATTCTGCATTAGCAAGACCAGTTTTCCCCTTGATTTCGATTTCCTTCTTTCCTTCCTCCTCAAGGACTAGGAAGTAGAAAGATCCCTCATAGGCAGACAGAGAGGAAGAGAAGACACAGATAGCTAATAAATTTGGCAAACTTCTTGCTTTTTCAGTATGCTCTGTGTCAGTGGACTGCTCCAACATGATTAGGTCAGATAACTACATATTTACCCAATGGTGTGAACCTATCAGGTTTCTAGTCTTTGTTAAAAGTGACCAAGCTGAAAATAGAGTAAGAAGAACCCTCAAAACAATGTAAGACTACCAGTGCTCAAGAAGAGACCAGATTTTGGCTTCCAGCATCCTTCCTCTATTTTCAGTGGGTTCTACTGAGGAGTGTGGGGCCTGTGGCCTGTTATAGCCAGTACAAGATGCACAAGTCATATAATTTAGCTTTCCACAATTACAGCTTCAAATTCTGAAGTTGTCAATAAAGAACTTTCTGTGCTGAGATTATATAATCAGAACTGTAGCACAGCTAATAAAAACACAGAGAAAAAAAATTAGGGTTCAACCTGAAAACCAGAATAAAAGCAGCCAAGCTATTAGAGAAGTCTTACCTGTACCAAGGCTGGGTAACTGTAAACTAAGCAGCCTAAGCCTCTCTCTTCCCCATTTTATATTTCCTCTAGTGCTGACATTAAAGACATGTGGCTCCCTAGGACTGGGATTAAAGATATGAACCACCACCGCATTGGTATTGTGTAGCTCAGAATAGCCTGAACATATAGAGTTCCATCTGTCCCTGTCTCCCAAATCCTGGGATTAAAGGTGTGTCACTATTATCTGACCTATAATAGCTTTAGCTTTGCCTCTGGTCTTCAGGCAAGATTTATTTATTAAATTACAAATAATATACCACTATACAGAACCCATGTAAACTACAGGTGTGTAAGCATATGTATATAATAGCAGTGATAAGGAGACATAGGCAGGAGTTTGAGGTGACAGTTCTTGCTGAAACAAGCCAATCTAGCCAATACAATGGTGAATTCCAGGTTCAATGAGGGATCATATATCAAATAAAAGCAATAGAGAGGGATATGTGAAGTCAATTTCTAACCCCCAAATGCACCTTCCCATGGGCGTATACCCCCAAAATGTGCATATGTATGTATATAAAACATGCAAATCAAAAGCAACACTAAATAAAACAAAAAAGTCCTTGAACATTTTTGTATGAACCTCCTTATGACTCTATTTTGTATGAACCTCCATATCCACCAACACCCATTCATCTCTAAGTGCTTTTTCCTTGTTGGCTATTATTTATAGTGCCTGGAAATGCTATGCAGGTTGCTGGAGAAGAAAAGACATGGACAATGTTAACAAGGAAATAATACTAAGTCTAACATACCCATCTGCCAAACAAGTAACTCACTTATGACTAAAATTTTATGACATAAAATGTATTATTTGAGGAATAAAAGCTATGTAAAGGCAACTGGGTAATGTCATTTATCTTTCATTGTTTTTTAGATTTCTATAGTAAAACTGTAGAATGTAAGCTCAGGCAAAATGGCAACATATGATCTTCATATTGCTATGTTGCTATTCATTTGTTCCTACTATTTGACTTTTAGGAAGGATGATAATAGTCATTTTGAATTACTTTTGTTTAATTACATGTGGTTTTAAATTGAGAGTGAATATTTTCCTCAGGTATACATAAAATTATGGACATACATGTATGCTTATTTATAATTAAGAAAAATGAATAACAAATAATCATGTTTACAATATATGAGAAGAATATGATAATTTTATAGCCTTTTATGATTAAAATAATTTTAAGGATACTAGGAAAATTACTTTGCTAACTACCTGCCAAGCTATCTTTTCATAATATTAACTATAATTGTTATTATTAAATACTTTCTGTAAATATGTAAAATTTAACTATATATTTTTGTAACTAAGCATGCAAACATACAACAGATGGTGAGCTCTTTCAGTTAGATTCATATATACTAACATAAACACTCAAAATGCAACTATAATTAAATTTTAGCATCTCAAACATTACAGTTACAACAAAACTTAAGTGGTGAATATGTTCAAAAGAACTTCAATATGTTTGTGGTGAATGTATACATATTTACATTATGTAGATTTATTTTATAAATCTTACTTCAACTGAAAATTTTGATATTTCCACTTTAAATCATTTAATTCTCTTTATTTTGAGAAATTTTTTGACAAAGGTATACCTTTTGTATTTCATATACATATTTGGTTTGCAGCTCTGAATTTTATATATTACTTATATAATTTTCAATAAGATAAAACTATCTTACCTTCCATGTTTCATTGAGATAAACTGCTCAGTTTATTACATCTATAGTGTCTGGACACACTGACTTATAGCTACTCGGGTATATGTAGTGTTTACAGAAATTGCTTAAAGTCCTTTTCAAATGATATCACGTCTCAAATCCAACATAAATATTGTAAATAAAATTTATAATATGAAATCAGCTTATTTTCATGTTGGATGCCATACTTGAACACATACGATTCTAGCTGTTTGTTGTACTGAAACCTAATGTTCGTATAGTGTGTATTTATTCATTTAGCAAAGGAAATAACAACAGGACTGACTGAAAAAAATCTTCTCATGTCAGAGGTTGAGTAATTCATTAACATACTTTAACACACTGAATCAACAATCATAAGAAAATAAACAACAGCATTCCAAAATCACAAACCAGTTAGTCATATACATATTCGTTTTTAGGGTAGCATGTTACTCATGAGAGAATGTTTTAATTTGAATTATATTGGCTATATGCAGCAGGTGAAGTTGGATAAGCTTAATTTGAATCATTAGCTTTTGTATTCTTACATTTTTGTGAACAAAACCCATATTAGTTTATTTTTTATTTTCAATAGTGTTTTTTTATCCAGAAAAATAGTAATGAAAATTTGCCAAGATATTTGTATAAAATGACTGAAACTACTAGCCTCTTTAAAATATTTAATATTTTATCCCACAGCATTTTGCTGAATGAGTAGAAATATTTGTGATAAATTCTTCTAGTAGATTATTTAGCAGTGCAAAAGGATGCAAAGTCCTGAGATGTCGGTCACGAGTTAAGGGTGCATATTGCTTCTGGGTTTAGTTCTCAGCATCTATGGCTCACAAATACCTGTAATTCCAGGGACTCTAAACCCCTCTTCTGACTTCTGTGGGCACTTAACGCATGTGTACAACACTTCCACACAGATACACATGTGTACATAACAAAAATGAAATATAAAGCAAGAATTTAACTCTATTAATTGCCCATCTGTGAAATTTTTTGATGCTACCATTGGTTGATTACTGTGGATTCCAACAGCCAATCAGAAGTGTAGGCAAAGTTTTCTGGCCCACCAGGCAGTTCCAAAATAACAACACAGAGATTACTATTAATTGTAAATACTCAGCTGGTAGCCGTCTTGTTTTCAGCTAGCTTTTATAACTTAAATTAACCAATCTCTATTAATCTATTTGTTGCCCTTAGGTTTGTTTACCTCATCTTTATACTACCCATTCTATTCACTGTGCATCTCATGCCATCTCCTGGTAACTCTACACTTCTACCCAGCATTCTCTCTGCCCCCACAATTCTGCCTAGCTATTGGCCAATCATCTTTTTATTAACAATGGGAGCAATACATCTTTACAGTGTATTATTCCACAGATTTACCACTTTTACCACTATTCCCATTCCCATTACTGCAAAAAGAGGCACATAATAACCAAACCAAGAAGTGAATCCTGAAATACATGTGAAAACTGTAATATGAGGGGAAGACTCTGCAACATTGTTAGATCATTAGCCCCTATATCCATAGCTGTTTTTGATAGCACTTCTCCAATAACAATGCATGTTTCTTCAACTAAAGGATGCATAGTGGAGACTCTACTTATTGTAACCTTTGTATCAGTTGCTTTTACAATTAATTCTAATATTTACTTGGCTTAATCGTTTGCTTTCTGATCACTAGTTAAGATACTCAGATTATGAATAGCTTCTACTAGTGTTCTTTGTTGGATTTCTAATGTTTGAGAAGACACTACTGAAAGCAGAAGCTATCACTTGAGACTATGATTCTTAGAAAATATTTCCAGTCAAATCTTCACAGTCTGGGAGTGATGCAAAGTATGAACATTTTGAACTCCACCCAAAGCAGCTGAAGAACATGATCTTCACACTCAATCTTGAATATCCCCCCCTTATGTCTGCTAGCACTTACAGCTGCAAGATACTAGGTGACATGATGTGTAATACCAGGACATAAAGGAACTAATTTATCTTTGTAACAGAAAATTGAGACACCTATGTGAAATATTCCAGCTGCACTATATTATGTGATTAATCACAGGCCATAAAAACAGTACTACCTTGGCGAGACTAAAGAAATAGCAAAAGAAGATCACTTATAGAGTATCAACCAGTGGTTATTATTGTCTACTATGTTAATTATATAAATTAGTAATAGTACTTAGTACACTCTGAAGCAAGTTTACTGCTAAGAATAGAGAATCATGTGGCACCTGAACACATTGTATTCTATTCACAACAGAACACATTGCTTTTCTATCTTTATGAAAAGAAACAAATTGGAAATACACACATATACACATGTACACAAACTTATAAACACCATGGAAATATAATACATCCCATACACACATTTGCACACATAAGCAAACACACACCACACATATACACATGTTCACAAACATATATGCACATGTGAATATACCACACCCCAATACACATGTGCACACACAAGCAAACATAAGCACCATGCACATACACAAAATACACACACACACACACACACACACACTCACACACTTTGAAAAATCACTTTTATCAGAGGAGAGAATGCTTGTCCATACGAGAGTATCCTATTATTAGCTGACCATGTTAGGTCTAAATTGCTTGGCAGCCAGGTGAGAATCAATGTTTCAGTGATGCCTGAACTGCAGTGATTTATGCCTTATAATCTGTGTGTGCATTTTGTCTGTTAAACGCTTAAAGAATCTGCTGACCTTTCCAGTTCCATCATTTTTCTTTCATCAAATTTTTTTTGATTAGTAAGTCCTTCCAAACTCTAAGTACCATCCTGATTCAAATGTACTTCCAGTAGACAAATGCTAAATGCAAGAACAGTGAACTTCTCTGGGAAACTTAAGAAAATATAATTGCTCCTCAATGTAAAAGTTGAACGATAAAGAAGGACACAAAATAAATTACACATGCCACCACAGGACGGCCAAAAGCAATAATGGAGAGGTTCCCTTTAAACTCCAATTAGTATATGTAAGTGGGTAGTTTGAATAGCACAGTGGACATCCTGGAATTTCTGTTCAATTGTGAGGGAACCCAGCAGACTTCCTAGTTATACTTATAAGGTATAAAACTCATTCAGGCTCCTAAGTACTTACTACCCACTTTCAGAAAGATATTTTTTATTAAACTTTAATTAATTTCTATATGCTTCTTTTTTGATTTTCAAGACCACATATTAAACATCATGAATCTGAACTCAAAGTAGTGTTGATAATTTAAATACCATAGAATTCTCAAAAATAATACTAGGAAAATACGTTGAATTTTCTAATTTGAGCATTTATTGATATATTTATTATATTTGTGAACTACACAAATATTTTCCACTTTAAACATGCAGAAATCCACTTTTGTATATTTGACATGGCAGTTGCATAAGAATAGTAATACAGTCACTAATCATTTAAGTAAATGTTAGTTCGATTGGATTTCATGTGAAAGATTGACACAGAGATTATTGTTTAAATAGAAGGATTAAAAAATAATAAGGGCAATGCAATGCATGCATTTGAACTTGGGAAAGTATCCCTCAGAAAGAAATCTATTAGAGACAAGTTGGGCAGCACAAGAGAGTCATTTCTGCCACGTATTGTGAAAACAGTTTGTTCTTTTCTAAAGCAGACACACAGAAAAGGGAAATTCACATACAATGTTGCCAGCAATAGAGGATAAACCCTGTTCTGGTAAAAAAAAAAATAATAATAAGTCTCCTCAGTGTTTGCTTTAGGCAAAACTGTGGACTAGGAGGCAGAACCAAACAAGAGTGGGAAAATTCTTGGACTTAAAGGTTTGGTTTTATTGAATTTTTGGAAAAAAAAAAACGGCCATATAAATTTGGCCAAGACTTAATTTCTTATATTTTGGCTTGATTGTTGTAAGACTAAGTAGGCCTGAGTCTCCTAAGAAGTAATTACAAGACATCTGCAATTGAGAATCTGTCTTTGGAATTGAACACACCCACAAGACACTTTGTAATGCAAGTAAGTAACTGTTTCTAAATCCTAGCAAGCATCAACTTGGTATTTCATTACTTAATGCCTCAAGATACCATCTATCCGATAATTCCAAAAATGACTCATGATCTGGTACTATTTGTAAAACTTTTCTTCACATATTCTTTTACTACATTAAAAATTGACAGCACTGGTAAGATATATAATGGTTTACATTTCTGGAAGACAATTAGCCCAGTCAACAAAGAACAATGCATTGTGTTATATTAATGGAAAGTGGTAATACACACAAATAATGAAGTGAAAATGGATTAGGAAATTTCACATTTTTGAAAATGTGAGCTCCGAAGGGGGTAAAAGGATTTTCTCCAAATATTTAAAGGAGTATTGTTCTGAAATTCAAGTTCAATATAGAAGAGATAACTCTTTAAAGAAATGTAGAGAAAATACTTGCACACGGTTTTGCTCACAGCCTCACTCAAATTCTGCTTACTATATCAGGAGGAAAGAACATTGTCTGTGGTCTTCAATTCTCATAGTGTCCTTTAAATTTATTCATTTATTTCCATTGTCTTCAGAAGTCAAATGTTTTACCTATTATATTTTCAGCTCAGGAAAGAAAAAAGAATTTAAACTTGTTTAGTATCATCCCTAACATGACAGCACATATGTTTGCTAAATGTTATAAGAGTACAGCAAACCCTTCTTTAATTCCTATGAAAAGGTTACAAGACTAAGAATAAAATAAATTAATCTCATAAACTACACAATGAAAAGAATATAATAAGCACATCTTGCTGCACATTGACAGCTTTGGCTCAACTCAAGTCCCCTCCACATTCTTTATGTCAGTGATTCTGTCACTCTTAGAAGGGTTTGGTCATCAAAAGTTCCTGTCCTGATTCAGCCATTGTTTTCAAGTTGCAGTACAACATGTAAATCCATCATAATAAACCTACAGAAAAAAATTATTTTTATTTTATGACATCATGAAGCATAAAAAGATAGTGCCCCAATATACATCTATGTTTTTATAGTTTCATATATGTATTGACATTGTACTGTTTTTCTCTAAATTCCATAAAAAATAAATTGGAGATGTATTTGCATGTGAGAATTCAATTAAAACATCTCTCAGTATGAACAGGAGCTTGGGAGTATAGGGAGCATATTAGGACGAAATATGCTGTGATTTAGCTCCCAATCTGTATTGACATGGCCCTGAGAACTGATCCCAAATCATAAAAAGTGAAATGATCCTTCAAGATCCCACATTTTCAAAATATTGGATATAAGTGCTTCTGCATAGATCAGCTCCCTGAAGTCCAGATCAGATCTCTAGAATTCTACGTGAGAGGTTGCTAGGTTTTAGTAAGTCCCAGCTCTGAGGAACTGGCATTGATTCCTCAAGGAAGGATTTGTGAAATACCACAACCCCTACTACTCATATGGAAGTGAGGCAGAACGTGATGTCATCCCTATAATAATACACACTACTCAGTATTTCTCAAACTAAGTGAAGTTTGTAATGCTAAGACCACTCACATCTCACATGGGAATAGAAATCAATGTCTTACTGACTTATTAAACTTATATCTTGCATACCCAATAGGAAACTCATTTTTCTCTATTCTTCTTGAAGTAATATTGGTGTAAACCAAAACTCACCACGTTTTGGTATTGGGAATATAGAAATAACAACCTGTCAGGACCATCTACATTTATGAGGTGATCCTTTGAGGACATTAGTCTATGGCCACAGTTGCCCAAATACAAAAAGTCACTAACTATTTTAACTTGACATGATTGTGAATCTTATTCTCAAGATCTCTTCCTCAATGTTGTACCCAAAATTTGCTCTACCCAAAGCATTGAGTAAGATAATTAATTT
The DNA here is from genome assembly GCA_004026605.1 of Ondatra zibethicus. Taxonomy (NCBI): domain Eukaryota; kingdom Metazoa; phylum Chordata; class Mammalia; order Rodentia; family Cricetidae; genus Ondatra; species Ondatra zibethicus. Next base: position 20,426 of record PVIU01004129.1, read on the forward strand.
CAGCTGGGCCATGGCAGTACACACCATTAATCCCAGCACTTGGGGGGCAGAGGCAGTCAGATCTCTGTGAGTTTGGGGCCAGAGTGATCTACAGAGCTAGTTCCAGGACTGGACCTTTGCTACTAGGAAATCCTGTCTCGGAAAAAAAAAAAAAGGATATTTAATCTCTAAAGTATAATTTATAATGCTTTTACTGAGTTACTCATTTATTCCTTTAAAAGAACCAAAACAGAGAAAAGAAATGAATATAGCATGGTATAAATGTATATGTGACTTTTTACCATGGGCTTTGGCATGGTTTTGTTTCTTTGCACTTTAAACAGTGTGAAAGAGATGTGTTGTCCAACATGACAGCATTTTGTCATAGGAACTGAAGGAAAGAAAATGGCTAACAAAGAAATTTCAGGAGACAATGCATTTAAGACACAGCTAAGGTCAACACTAGTTGAAATGTATTCAAAAATGTCATTCAGGTATGTTTTATTCTGATCTTAGATGTATTCCCTCACTGCACAAATATTAAAGGTTTAGTGTATATGTAACAGACACGACTCTAGCGAGAAGGACCACTCTTGATAAAGATTGCTTGTTCCCTAGCCACAATCTGTGGTGCCAAGCGATTTCTCTTGTGATTAAGCCCCAAACCAAGAGATTATCACTTCCCACAAATTTTGTTATTTCAAACATCATTTTACTTCTTTATTTTCTTCTTAACTCATATGTCTGCACCACTCTGTCCAATTATGATTTTAGTAAACTAGGTGCAACAATTTACCTCACTTCTACTATCCAGAGACCTAGCTGACATCACGTTTTATAATTCTCAGTGTTAACATGTCTAAATCATTGCACTCTCCTCCTGAAAAGCCCTTTCAAAATCTCAAACACTTGGAAGATTTCTTCTCTGTGAATAAAACATCATTTTCCTAGCTGTACAAATCCCTCACTTTCTCCAATCCAACCCCTATACCATGGACCCAGGTTTATTTCTCACCCGCACCACTTTGCCTATCTCTCCCACCTATACCATGGACACAGGTTTATTTCTCACCAGATTTAATGTGATAGCAACGACTTCACAATTTATTACTGGTTTCTGTTCAACTTCCCTCATTTATTTTCCAGGCTTCAGGGCCATGCTCCTCGAATGTCTGCCTTCTTTCAAAGACAAGAAAGCCTTGGTCCTATTTGTGAAGGATTTTTTCATATACATAATGTTCTCTTCTTCCGTCTTGAACACCAAAGTGTGTTTTTAATCCCCTCACTCTTGACCTCGGTTTAGCACAACACCTTCTGTTGCCTCTGGTTACTGTGCTCTTCCCGTTTTCCATGCTAGGTTATATTCACTTTTCCTGTTAACGGTTAATCACAACTTTGCCGAACTTTTTAACTCTTGCATCAAATGCCCTTTGGGTCACTTATGGAATGGAGTCTTTCTCAGATTTATCTCACTGTTCAATTAATATCTGAAACACCAGTAGGAAATTAACACTACCCAATCATAGTAAATATGAATTCCCCAGATTTCAAACAAAATACTCAAGATAAACTTGAAATGTTTACAAATTATTAAAAACTTAAATTTGTATGTACACAGCAAACAACTGAGGAACTTCAAGGAGGTCAGCTGATCTTAGCTGGAGCTGGCCACTCCCTTCTCATAGCTTTCCACCAGTATATCATTTCCAATTATGAATATATCTAGGAAGCTTTGTTATGAAACGCATATGCACTACAATGTATCCTTCGTGTATAGAATTGAATTCAAGTAGAATGGAGTCCAACTCAGACAAGACTTTATAAGCATAAGTATAAAATATACAAATTTATAAGTCTCCACAGATTTGTTAAAATTATTATGGGCCTCTAAAGAATGAATTATTCTCAGAATCTGCACTCCATTTTCTCTTGCCTTCAATATATTCCAGTGATTTGTAGTATTTTGTCTTGATACTATCAAACAGATAGTTCACCACATAATTGTAAATTATAGTATGATTTAGTGACAGATTGATCAAAGTCACCTGAATAGTTCTCCTGGGAACACTGAAAATCTCAGCATTTTATGTCAACTTCTAACTTAGATTTATAGGCAGACATACTGATAAAAAAAATCGTATTTGTCAGGATTTGATATAAACTACGAAATAAACACAAACTGATGATTTTAGTTAACATGCCATTAAATATTTTATTTTATAGATGATAATAGACTACAGGAGATAAGAATATCATATTACATTCACTAGGGATGTGAACAATATGATATTGCCTGTAAAACAATAGATATGTAGAATGTAGTCTCAGTGCTATACAAAATATTTGTGTAGTATATTGAGAAAAAATGAATGAAAATAAGTAATAATAGTTTGGCAAAACAAAATTGGCACCAAAAAGACCTTCCTAGTAAAAAGGACTCCTTCAAAAGTTAGAGGAAAATATTGTTGGAGGTGATTCAGAAGAAGTTCAATGCATAAGAAAGTAAGTCTGTGATTTAACTTGTAGTTTTACTCTTGGTAATGATTGGGAGGCAAGCATTTCATAGCTGAACAAAGTCTAAATATATTCCTTTAGAGACATAAATTGTATCTAACAGTACCTTTTTTTCTCACAAGTACTAATTTTCTGTTCAAATTAAAGGTAGAATTTTGCAGTGTATACTATTTTGTTAGCCCATGTAGCCTAAAACATCATATATGACAATAATATTTATTTCTGTGTTTTAAGAAATGTGATGGTATAGAAAACATAAGAAACTATTGAGACTCTATTGAGAAAATATGATCCACTTAACACTGAACTCTCACACCTGATAAAATTAAATTGTTTGTACAATGACTCAAATAAAAACAGTTCACTGAATTAATTCTTTTAAGTCCAATGTTTCCTCAAAGACTTCCAGTGTCTGTCCAACATTAAATCATGTTAGTTAAACTTGAATGGCTATGAGTTACTAAAATTCTAGGCCAATAAATAGTTGTGCTATGGTTGACTATACACACACACACACACACACACACACACACATGTATATATAGTGTCTAATCTATATTACTAGTCATCACTCTGTGGCACTTTCCAATCTTGACACTACGCTAATGCATTGTCTCCAAATGTTTCTACTTCCTTCCTAACACCATGTAAGTAGAGTTAGATGATGAATTATGTGTTTCCTTTTACTCAACTATTTATATTTTGATTCATCATGTTGCAGAAAATATATATTTTCACATGTTTTATTCACTGAACTATTTATAATTTTATTATACATTAGTTTTTCTTCTATAATCCATTCATCCATTAGATATATTAGCTGTGTTTCCTTTTGTTATTACAAATAAGACTGATAGAAATATTTGTGTTCAACTCTTTCTGTAGAGATACTTTCATTGTTTTTTTTCCTGAGTGAATATTCAGCTAATACAAATAGAAATAAAGACAGAAAATTAATTTTATTTCTCATAATGGCATCCAGTTGGAAATCTAAAACTACTATTTATCAATAGTAGATGATCAAAAATGTCATGATAAATAAATCTTATAGAAGATAGGAAAAATGTAGACATTTCCAAAGGAAATAAAAATTACCTCTATGATGAAAATTTCTAGTTTATCTCTGTTGTAGAATGCTTATTAACTGAATTATGGTTTTAAATCAACAAAACCCAATATATCTACAGGTATTTTTGTGGTAAAAATATCTGAACTGCATATATATATATACAGATATTTATATATACATATATATACATATGTGTATGTGTTTCAATATTATGAAATTGCAAAAATGTATTACATATTAATGGCTGTACCATTTCATCTTCCATGAGAATATTTTCCCTCCCACACCTGTATTAACATTTGACAGTCAATCATTTTAGTTTAATAAATAATTCACACATACTTTTCTTACACTAGGTTTTTTTTTGTCTTCCATAATCCTGTCAATAGAAGAGTAGAAATTCTGCTGAATTTTCCCAATGGCACATTCTGCTTTGTTTATTCATATTTGTTTACTTAATAAAGTAAAGATCTTTAGTCTTTTGCTTTCTTTCAATATCCTAACATTGCAGATTTTTATTAGGACTGTTGCACCATAGCAAGTATATTTTGTATGTAAAGGTGATTTGCCTGCTTTATTTATATAAGTCCTTGAAAAGAATAAACTTCTTCATACTTATCTTTGTCTGTGAGCTGCAAATAACGAATCTACATATCATGGATTCTCCTATTCATGGATTCAGGATAGTGTCATATTTTGTTAACAAACCTTTATCTCTTTTACTAATATTACACTAAATTAATTATAATAATCTGTTGAATCTTAAAACCTGATAACCTTCTTTTTTTAATCTCAATGTAACTTTTTCTATTATAGTTCTTTTTCATTTTCTTGAGAATATGTTTGCTAAATTCCAACAAAACTCTCTGATGACATATTGGTTGTCATTGTTTTATAACTATAAATCAATTGTAAAGAATGGCTATGCTAAAGTAGAGATATATTTTATACTTTCATTATGAAGGTAATTTTTGTTTTCTTTAGAAATGACATTTTTATGTTCTATAAAATTTATTATTCATAGTATTATTTTGATTCTCTGAAAACTAGTTATTTCTTACTCCTGGATGCCATTTTGAGAAATAAAATTCATTTTATATATCAATCATTCATCTAAATGTTGCTATCATTATTTCTGATATGACTTTGTATCCATATGACTATATATATAAATTGCAATGTTTGCTTACTCTCTTGTATTTAAAGTGACAAATATATTGGCCATCATTACACTGACAAAAATATTTAGTAGAAAGAAGTAATAGCAAGTAATGTACTTTTCTATCTCATCAAATTAAGGGAGCCCAGGTAGGCTTTACTGTTTCATCAAGCTCCTGTTTGGCATGTGTCAGATTTTTCTCTAGTTTTGAAGATGCTCATCTATGTCCACTATAACAAAAGAGATGAGAATATCCAATTCTCTAATGTGTTTTGCTTGCTTGTTTGTTTATAAGAAAGTTTGTAATGTGCCTTTATATTGCTAACACAACAAATTATACTGATAAATTTAAAATGGTAAGCCAAACTTGCGTTTCTGCTTTATTTGTATGAGTCCTTGAAAAGGATAACCTTCTTCATACTTATCTTTGCCTGTGAGCTGCAAATAAAGAATCCACATCCCACTCAGTCATTATGTATTTTGCATTTTGTAAAAAAAAAATGTGGAATCTGTGTCTATTTTCATGAGGCATATTGTATAATTTTCTTTTCTGGTATGCATATCTTGACTTTATAAACCAAATTATATTTTCTTCCTTTAAAATTTTTGTGAAGCTCATATATATAATTCATATTATTTCTTCCTAAATTACATGGAAATGTTACTCAGTGAAATTAAATTAATTGAATTATTTCACAATAGCTATTAGAAATGCTTAGCATAAAACTATTCAAAATAGTCTTTTAATTTTGCCTATTTCTGTTGTAATATTTCCATTTTCAGTCCTGATAAATGTAATGATTTGTGGCATTTCTCTCCCCTTTTCCTTATTAACCTGTTGTATGACCAAAATATTTTATTATATAGTTTACTTTCTTCTCTTTGTGTATTCACCTTTTAAAGCTTTTTTATTAATTTTACTTTATTAAAATATAATTATATAATTTCCTCTCCTCTCTCTTCTCTTTCCAAGTGAGTTTATTTAAGCAGCACAGTTTAAATGTTGTTGTTTAAGACTAGTAAGCCCCACCTATGTGTCATCTTGTTGCTTCTTGGTCTATTTTTCTTTGCTCTACTTTTTTCCCTCTCTGTTCCTATTATAGCTACCTTATAATTCTTTATCATTATTGTTCATCATCTTCATAATCTTGCTTGCTGAGAATCTCTAAATTGTCTTTGTAACTGAATTAGGGTTCACTGTAATCATCTTTATACTCTTATCATATTTTAGTTTTATAGATACCATACTCTCCACAGAACATTGCTGATAATGACATCATTTCCATGCTCATTCATTACTGCAGATACATTTTCCCTTCTATAACTGTTGTCCTTACTATGTTTTCACATGATAATTTATTCCAGATTCCAAATATTAACACTAACTTGTTTCGTATCAGATATTTGAACACTCCCAAATGATATTTGTTTTATGTTTTAAATACTGTGTTAATCCTTTTGAGTCATCCTTTATTTGATTAAAATGAAGGAAGACCAAATAGATATAATTATTTCTAACATTTAGACAAGAACTTTTGTGTACTCTATCTAAGACAAAATAAATCATGATTTTATCCAATTTGGTAGATGGAAAAAAAGCACATCTCTTAGCCCTACATAAATATTAGATGTTACTACTTATCATTGTGATAGGAATTTCTCTCCTCAAATTTACACAAATATGTATCAATCAAGCTACACATTGAAAGGTATCCCTCTGTTTTTCTGTGGGTAGGTGTCTCTCTGAAAATAAAAGAACAAAGAAGACTATGAAATCAGAACTCTACTGAGATAAAATCACTAGACAAATAGAAAAATGATAGTTTTAAAATAAATTCTTATCTGCCATACATTAAAGAATTTGACAACAAACTGATAATCCATCAGAATATGAGCAAAATATATGAATGGTTACTTCATGAAGGATTTTGAGAAGATAGATAATAATACAAAACCTTTCATCTGTCAGAGATAATAAAGTAAAAATCAAAATGAGTTTTGAAAGAAAAAGTTTTGGGCTGCGGGGCTTCTTCCAGCTACTGGCTTTGCCCCCAGGCTCCCCTTTCCATCTGTGGAGTCCTAGGATCTCACAACTCATCCTGCTTCAGGGCTGAGGCTTTTGGGACAAGGTGGTGAGTGCAAGGCTACAGGGGTTTCTTTGTTCCACAGAGCAGGCATCTACCAAGCTTGTGCTTTTGTCTGCGAGGTCCTTGGACAGCAAGTGGCCCTGATATAGTACCAGTAGAGCCATCCAGAGGGGGTCCTTAGATCATATTGTATTCTTAAAAAACTGGTTTGATAACAGCAAAGAATAAGGCACATTTGGAAATTATACCATCTTTATAGACTAATAATGAACAACTAGCTGAAAAAATTAATACCATGGAAAAGGATGAAATTATTTGACACACAAAATTCAATCCATGTAAAATGGTGCTGGGAAATTATCTGAAAAATTCATACTGTTGAATTTAACAACCAAAATCTGTTAAAAAGTAATGATAAGTTGACGAATAGGGTATCTCTCAACCAAATCAATATGCATGCCATCTAAATAATGTGCAAAGAAGAGACATTATCTTTATTGGACAAATTTCATACATTGTGCAGAATAAGGACCAGAAGCCAAATGAATCAATTAGGGCACTAGAACTATATACAGGACAGAAGATTCATAATTTACAAAAGGAGTGGTAAAAATAATTGAAACAACTGAGGAAATTATTGGAACTGATGAGCAAGGGTAGAAGGTACAAGAACTGGATTTAGATTCACCAGTATATGACAGTTAGGGATGACTTATTCAGAGTTCTAGCTACTTATTCTGTAATCTCCTCTTACAATCCATCTAGTATTAAATATCCTAAAGGATCCAAAGAATGTAAATGGCAACTTATAGGTATGAGAAATCTAAAGAAAATTAAGCAAGCAATAATATCTTATGGCTTGCAATCACCATTTGTTAGGAAAATGGTAAAATGTGGGCTTCAAGCAATAACACTACCCACATGATAGGGTTCAATTAGTTTCAAGAGTTGTTGAAGAAGTTATAGAAGTGCTACTAGCAAGAAGAGGCAAATAATTTAGGACAACAGGGAAAAAAAAGGACTTGAGACTTCCCAAAATCATATTCTTGGTGAGGGATATTACATGGCTCCAATGGACTAGGCTCTATATATTGAACACACCTTGTCCCTATGCCACACATTAACCTTAAATGCTTTGGACAGGATTCAAGAACTAGAAAAGAATTGAATCATATACCAGGGTTAAACAGAGACAGAGAGAACCCTTTAGTGATTTTTACAAAGATTAACTAAGGCTGTATAAATAGGAGTAATAGACACAGAAGCTGGATGAGTACTTATTGAATCTCTGATTTTGAAAATGCTAACTTAGATTACAAAAAGATACTTGGGCATTTGAAGGTTAGATCAGCAACAATGGATGAATGGATCTTGCATACAATGAATGTTGAAACATTTGATGATAATACTGAGACTTGGGTAGAAGAATCAGTTTCCAAAGGCATGAGCAAACACTAAAATGCCAAATGTGGTAGAATAAGACATCAGAGAAGGGATTGTTGGCAAAGAATTTCAAGAAATAATGTCTCCTCTGGGAATGGCAAAATTAAAAGGTCTCAATCTTCTGGACAAAATTAAAAAATCTAGTGCCTACTGTAAAAAACCATACTGTTCTAGATGATAGAATAGACATGGAGGATGAATCAAAAACTCTAGTAGAAAACAGGAAACATATATTTTGGCAGATGTCTATAAATGATGAAAGACCAAAGCTACAAGTGCATATAAATAATTCTGTAATTGAGAGATTACTGGATACAGATGTGGATTGACTATCATTACTCCAAAATCTTGGCATCTGAATTGACCTCTTAAAGAGGTAGATGTTCACTTCCTAGGAATTGAAACACTATCTCAAGTGAAACAAAGCATGAGATGGGTTGAATGCATAGGTTCATAAGGACAGAAAGGAAGGCTGAGGTTGTATGTGGCTAATATTGAAGTGAATTTATGGAGTTGTGACTAGTTACAGCAATGGATTACCCAGATAAACATTTTTGCATTCCCAAAACTCATATTTCTGTGAAGGATATTATAAGGTACTATAAACAAAGGTCACCCGCCATTAGGGCTATACAAGAACACAAAGCAACTAGCAAACCCGCAGAAGTACTACTTTTAAAATTGAAAATTGAGAAAGCAATATAGGTAAAGCAATGACCTTTAAGAGAAGATAAACTTCAGGCTTTAGAAGAGCGGGATCATGAGCAGCTAGATGCTCAGCATATTGCAGAATCAACCAGTCCTTGAAATTCTCCTGTATTTGTCATTAAAAAGAAATCTGGAAAATGGAGAATGGCAACAGATCTGAGAGCTGTCCACAAGGTAATTCAACCTTGGACTCAATTAGAACACAAAACTCACAAAATAGGAGAGACAAAATGTCAAGGAGATATTTCCAGTCTACAACTGGCTGATAGAATAACTCCTGATCTAATAATTGATTTAAGCAAAACCTTAGATTGTGACAAATACTTAAATAGTCCCAGGGAATTAACAGCTGAAGCTGAGAAAAAATTAATTGTTGTTGAAGAAAAATTATAGGATATACATGTGGAAAAGGTTGAATCCAAATCTTATTTGCATTCTAATCATATTGCCTTCCAGAATTTCTGCTACAGGAATTTTAATGAGGAGTGATGGATGGTTTTACCAAATAAACCAAGTAAAAAAATTAAAAACTCATGTGGAAAAATTCTCTGAATTAATTATAAAAGGAAAATTGAGATTTTGTCAACAGGAATAGACCCAGCAGAGATTATAGTACCTTTTACTACTGATAAAATTTAAAAAATTATGGGGAGACAATGAACCCCGGCAAATAGCTTGTGCTAACTTTTTATTAGAGATTAATAAATTATCCAAAAGCTATGGAATTAACCTTATATGATAACTACTTGAATTTCTCCCCAAATTGTACATGATGCACAACTAACTGGTTCCATATATTTTATACTGATGCAAACAAATTAGGAAAGGCAGTTTACAAATCAAAATATTTAGGTAAGGTGGAACAAAGCCCTTATAATTCTGTCCAAGAGGTAGCATTATATGCAATTTTCATGGTACTTAGGGATTTTAAAGAACTTCTCAATATAGTTACTGATTCACAATATGCAGAGTTATCTTACATATTAAAACTGCTGAATTTATTTCAGATGGTACACAATTGAATTCATTATTCATTCAGGTTCAAGATATAATTAGCAATAGGCTTTGTCCTATATACACAACACACATTCAACCCCATTTGGGTTTTCCATGTCCTCTAGCACAAGGTAATGCAGAAATCAATCAATTATTGACTGGAAGTGTACTGAAGACCTCAGAATTTTATAAAAAAAAAACAAACCTACATGTTTATAGCAAAGATCTAAAGAAAGCGTATTCTATTACATGACAACAAGCTAAGGAGATTATAAAGAGATGTCCAGCATATGTCTCTAAAAAATGAAACATTTCATTTGGTTGTTCTAACATAAAGCATATTACAGGTAAGCCAAACAATCCTATAGGTCAGGTAGTTATAGAAAAATCACATTGAACTATCAAGAATATGCTAAACAAACAAGAAGGAATGGAAAATACCCCCAGAAATAGAATGCATAATGCTTTATTAACCTTTAATTTTCTTAATGCTAATGAGAAAGGAAAAAAAAGAGGGATTGGATAATAGAAAAAAACATTTGAAATAAATCAGTCAGTGTATTTCAAGGATATGTTGACCTCAGAACAGAAACCAGGAGATGTGCTACATTGGAGAAGGGGTTTCACTCTTGTTTCCACAGGAGGAGAAAAGCTATGGATACCATCAAAATTAATGAAGATTTCATTTGTAAAGGAGAAACCTCCTGAGAAAGAGAAATGACACCTCATCCACAGAGATGATAATTATGCAGGTGGTAAGAAAAACTTATGAGGGTTGGGGTAGGGTTCTGTTCTCTTTGCAGGAAAATACTCATCTTCAAAACGTCAAGAGACCCTGGATGTTTAGATGCCTAAAGAGGAAGAGATAACTATTCAGAAATTATCACCAAGGAAAGAGAAATATGACTTATGTGGACAGGCATCTGCAAGGTAAAATTTAATTCTCTGTACATATATATTTGTATCTACTAACCAATAGAGTGATAGACTCACTTAAAATCAAGGCTGGGTTTGGAGTTGGACAATGGTTATCCTTCTCTAAATCCAAGCAGGCTGTTAAAAGAAAAATTCAGAGTTTCTGTCTCATGTCAGCAGCCATCTGGTATGGGACAGAAGAAAGAAAGATCTTAGGAAAAATTTTACTTTTCTGCATACATATTTTTGTCTATATCTTATCTTTTGTTGAATATATGTCTTAACTTTTCCACAATGAACAATCGATTTTCCTGCAGCAATCTTCGAAGTTTCCAGAGAATAGATGGGGCCCCGCAAAATGACTCTACCTGGTTGATATGATCTCACGATGTTGATAGTCTATTTTAAGACTGTTTTGGGGTACCAGCTGCTCAAGATCGTTTCAACTTGGTTAGCTGAAATGGTGCACCTTCTTACAACGTTCTGGGCAGAACTTCAAACAAGAACTTCAGAAAAACCCTATTGACTACTCAAAGACTATTTGCAATTATACCAGACAGTAATATTGAAACTTAACCATCATTTTAGTTTTACAGGATCCCATAGCAAGAGCATCACCACCATTACAGCTAGAAGTAATTCTAGAAGATGACGGGCCTTCTACGAACAAAGTTTGTTTTCATGGTAAGGGACATCAATTATGGGTTGATTATAACTTGTAAAGGGTCTAGTTTGGAATGGAAATTTTGTAGGCTCAGGGAGCTCACTAAAAAACTGAAATTGAATGTGATAATAGGTAGATTAGTGTGAAATTACTCACATTAATAATAATAATAGTGAGTAATAGAGTGAATAATTGTGAGCTATTATAGACAATTTACATTGGTAAAGATTCTTATACATTGATACAAATTCAAATTATATTTGTTATATTTATAATATTTGTACACCTATGCAAAGTTATTTTGTCAGATTGTATGCATGCATGTTCCTAGATCTCCTTAAAAATTTTGTATATTGAAACAATTTTATGATTTATTTATCATACTGCCTTATATATTTATGCCTCTGATCATGATACTTATATATTGGTTACATTTTGAGGCCATTGTCCTCATTTGCTGCATGGTTGTTTAAAGATTGTTTAATATTCTTATATGAAGTCTTATTATTTGAGCTATATAGGTATTAAGAATTATAAGCTAGTAGTCATCCATGTTTGTCACACTTATAGTTACACTAATCAGGTTTTTTAGATACATAGAGATTGTATTCCACATACTTAGGTAATCTCCAAGTACTTCAAAGAACTGTAGAATTTAAATTTAAATTTAAATAACTTAGGGTTCTGTTGACAGGAGACACTATTGCTCCTGGCAGAATGATCTATTCCTGAGAGAATGTTGAGCACCAAAGACACTCCACTTGGAGCTTTTTTCCTTCTTGGCAAAAATGGCCTTTGGTCAAGAAACTGCCATGCCTCAACTACTGAAAACATGGACGGTGTCCAGCCTGGACAAACATGATACAACAAAAAAGACTGCCAAACCTTGCCAAGACAGGGTAAGATGGTTTTGAAAAATTTCCTGCTTCTGAAAATTATCTGTCCACTATACTAGGTCTTAGCCAAAGTTGGTAGCTCCAACGTTTCAAATGAGACTTTGGGTTGTTGACAGTTGTCTCTGTCATCTACTGTATATTTTAGAAGTTGCTTGATTGCACTTCCTGCCTACTCAAATAATATTACTTCCCTTCTCAGGATTTTATGGGGTTTAAGACTAGATAGTCATAGTTACTTTCACCTTATGACTTAGCCAAGTCATTTCTAATACAAGACTTAGACTCGTTAGGATAGAATAATTATTGAAACATCTAGGATATGCTTCTTGCTTAATATCATTTATTCTGGTTGTAATTCTAATTTTTATACATTATAACTTTTTTAGTGTAGGTAGTTTTGTATTGGGTTTGGAACTCTCTGATATAGACAAAAGGGGAGGTGATGGGGAACCTCCTTCAGCTGGTGGCTTTTGAGAGGCTGAACCAGGAAGGGCATGGCTTTGGGTACCAAAAGGTTCAAGCCTGCTTCTCTCTCTCCACTCACACCTGGATGCTAAACTCCATTCCTGATCCCCTTTGTGATCTGTGAGTTCTCCCTTAAATAAAGAATTCCTCATTATACCCTATTTGGAGCTATTGTGGGGTTACTTTGTGTTCTCCATCATCTGGTGCATTCCCCTTCAGAATACTGGTGAAAGACCCAGGGCAGGGTGTGTAGCAATGAATCATTCTGCCACTAACCTATATCCACAGCCTGATATACTGGATTCTGTATGGAAGAACAAGATTATCTTATCTAACAAACTTAAATATTTTTGACTATCTCTATAGCTGTGATGAAGAACATGAAAAAAACAAAACAACTTGGGGCTATTTTGTCATACATGTCCTGATCATGACTGATCATGAAGGGAAGTCAGGAAAGAAGGCAGAAATTTCGATGCAGGAATTGAAGCAGAGGCTGTGTAGGAAAGCTGCTTTCTGGCTTACTACCCACAGTTTTCTCACATTCTTATACCAGTCAGGACTACCTGACTAGTTAGCCAATAAGAGGCTAGCGCTAATGGGCCAGGTAGTATTTAAATAAATGCAGTTTCCGTGTAATTATTTCGGGTATAACCTAGCCAGGCACCGGGCGGCGGGAGCCGAGCGGCCGCCAGGACCAAAAGCAAGCCCATGCGGCCTCTTGCAACATGACCATGTCCCACATCAATCATTAATCCATAAAATACCACAAAGACTTATTTATGGACCAATCTAATGGATGCAGTTTCTTAACTGAAGTTCCTCTTCCTCAGGGACTCTCATTTTCGCCAACTTGAAAAAAAAAAAACTGAGAAGCACAAATGTGAACATACTTTGGTCTTGTTCAAGGTCCTGGTTAAATGCATATCTAATATAGTTAACTTTAAATTTTAGAGTGTTTTGAGACCATATATTTTTCATCACTGATTAACCTATATAATTCGGAAAAGAGACTTTCTCAAACTGAACCCTTGAAAACAGAATGTTCCAGGCATTTGCCAGTAGCTGCTTTAAGAGCATTTACCTGCTTTCTCATTTCCCTGGATACTACTGGATAAGTACTTCTCTGTACCCCTGTCTGAACCATATTTTCATCTGCAATAGTTCCAGAACTATTTAATCCATTTTTTATTTAAAAGTAACTTTATACATATCTTTGATCTTGAAACTGCCTTTCCTTTATCATTGGCCTTCTTTATAAATATAAACACTAGTTAATGATAAATTATAGTCCCAAAGTTATTCACAAGATCATTTGGTTTGCTATTAGTTTTATGTAATTTTATAAAGCAAACTGATTTCTACTTTTTGATACTTTTGTATGAGTCAATGCTCTTGTATAGATATATACTATAAAGCATGGATTGAATTTAAAGTATTTTTGTGAGAAAATTTAAATTGGAAAAGAGACAAGATACCAGCTCTAGTAATATATTTTGGCTCAACATATCCAAAATATTATCATCTTAAAATGTAGTCAATACAAAGTAAATAGCAAAGTTATATTTTCTATCTTTAATAGTAAGATATCAAAACACAGTATGGGTTTAAATTTATTTAACTGTTGGACTCTGGACCCATAAATAGGCAAAGCATGCATAGAATTCTGACCTGTCGTTAATTTATATGCTAACACATCTTGATTACACTGACTACTTTTAAGAACTCAATTGTTATGTCAGGCTATTACCTACACTGTATGATATGGTTTGCCTAGATAATAATTTTGAGAGAACTTTTAATAACAGTAGAAATATCATATTTTTTCAGCCTTCTACAAGACCAAAATTTATTCTAATGAATGATCAGATTTATAAAATAAAGACCTTAGCAAGCTGAATAAAACATCATTCTGAATGGATTTGTACAAAAGCAATATCCATCTGAACTTCCATAAGACATGATTATCTTAGTCCTTCATAAAATATATATACTTGGGTTTGCTGAAACCAATACTACTTCCAGTCATTTAAAAATGAAATGCCAAGCCAGGTAGTGCTGGTGAATGCCTTTAATTCCAGCACTTAGAGGGCATAGGCAGGCAGATATATGTGAGGTTGAGGGTAGCCTGGTCTATAGAGTGAGTGCCAGAACAGGCTCCAAAGCTACACAGAGAAACCTTGTCTTGAAATACAAATAAATAAGTAAATGAATAAATAAATGGTATGATATGGCTATATTGAAGACTGTTAGCCATTGGGTTTAGAGTAATATAAAATAATTCTGACTTTTTTACCAAATTCATATGTGTATACTTATATTATATATACACTACTTTCATATATGAGTACATATATGGAAACCAGATTTCAATATTAGGTGTCTTACACTATTGTTCTGCAACTTAGTGCTTTTCTGAGTTATTTTATATTTTAATTTGAGGACTTCACATATAAGTACACTCTTTCATCCTCTCTGCTCCTGTTTTCTTTCTCTAACTCCTCCCATGTTCCCCAAATTGACTCCTCTCAAATTCATGATTTCTTCTTCATATAAATATGAAAAGAGAGAAGAGAGAGAGAGACAGAGAGCATCAAATTAGTTTTGCCTTTATTTTCATGTGTTTAAAGCTGACTACTTAGGTTAGGAATCCTTTCCTTGATGATAATGATAATGATGATGAGGAGGAGAAGGAAAGAAAGAAAGAAAGAAAGAAAGAAAGAAAGAAAGAAAGAAAGAAAGATAGATAGATAGATAGATAGATAGAAAGAGAGGGGAGAGAGAACAAGGAAGAAAGGAAGGGAGGACAAAAGAATGAAAGAAAGGAAAAAAAGAAAAAGAATAAAATGGTTGTCCTTCCCTCAGAAGCTCTTTATTGCATCAAAGAAGCTTCTTTTGCAGGAGATAAAGAATATTAGAGAGAATAACATCAAACAAATGTGGAAAACATGTGGTCATGGAGGTCTTGCTACAAATGGGGTCTCTATACCAAAACAGTTACACCTCAGTTTCAAGAAACATCAAGGGAGAGGAGTTGGAAAGATTGTTAAGAACCTGAGGTTTCAGAAACATGCTGTGTGGTAGCAACTTCTAGACAGAACAAGAATACTACTGTCACCAATTGTCCTAAGATCTCCAAAGACCCCACCAATAAGCATGCCAGCGTGGATGGAAGAAAGTCTCTCAGGATCTCACCTTAACTTTTTAGGCAGTGTCTGTTAGTGAAACTGGAGCTCATTGTTTTGGCTACACTACTGTTTAGCAAGACACTTGACTCTCTCTCTCTCTCTCTCTCTCTCTCTCTCTCTCTCTCGCTCTCTCGCTCTCTCTCTCCCTCCCTCCCTTCTTTTCTCCTTCTCTCTCTCCCCCTCCTCCTATCTCCCCTCTTCCTTCCCCTCCCACAATTCTCACCCTTCCATGTGTTCTACCTAACACTACTGTTATAGACCTGCACATTATTAATATTAGGACATTGTTTTACCCATGGGTGCAGGGGAACCAAGTTTGACTGCTTACATGACAAACATTTTTCCTACCGAGTGATCTTCCCAGTCCCAGATGTACCATTTTTTTATGAGTAACACACTTATGTCTGAATTCCTTCATTGACTATAAAAATAATAACTTCTATTGCTTCAAAATATGCTTTGAAAATAAAGTGAAATGAAGTGTAAATATGCAAAATATAAAAATTAAAAGATAATCCATAGAATCTAGAAATAAAATGAATGTTTTAAGTTAATGAACAATATCTTTAACCTTTTCCTGTACTTGACCAACCTAAGTACCTTTCTTTCTGACTGGTACCTCACTTCTTCCAGATTTACCTTAGGCAACTTCTAATTCTTCATCCCTTTTCTGCTCTTGTATGCTTAATTCTTTATAGAAATCTTGCCCCTTTTTCAGCTCATGACCACATTTCTCAAAGACATAGTAGTACCATTTATTTGAAGCTCTGATTTTATGGTAGACTGTATCCAGCTCTCATCATGGGAGTCTCAACTAGCTATTTGTCTCATCAGTAGAAGCTGTGGGCACAATGTTGTAAAAGTAGCACAGAGATTTTATTTCTGCTCTGGATAATGGCCAAACATAGATGGCCCTTCATACCTCAGCACTATAAATCCCTTCACCCTGAAATCTGTATCCTCATTTCATCTAGAATTTGTGCTCAGTCTAGCTCTGCCCTCTTCTATCATGAACTTTTCAAATATAGGCTCAATCTATACTTCTATTTACTTTTCCTTTGGCAGGACATAAGCGAATTTTTTTCACCAGTTGAAAGAAATACAGAATTTAATCATTAAGCATTGCCATCCATCACAATTCATTCTTCAGAAGGCAATCATCACATAATTAAATCTCTGTGAAGAGCAAACATGACATTTGGGGATTGTCTCCTAGATTTTCTGATGTTTATAGAAGAGATAAGTGTACCACTATAAGAGTTCCTAACTTAGAGTAGTGAGGACATTATGTAAAGTGATCTCTTTACTATCTGCCTTTAGTTTCATTTTTCTTACATTTGAAATTACTTTGATGAGATATCTGTACATTTCTCTTTATTTTGATGGTTTCTTATGTACAATGTATTGGAATTTATCCATTCCATGTGATCTGAACCTTTTTGTTTTTCATCTAATCATCTAATGGATACATTATTAGAAAAAGAAAAATCTCTTCCCCAGAAACTATTAATAGTCATTAACCCCTCACGAAGAGATGGATTCCATATTCTTTGCAGAGTTCCTATTGGTTATCCACACTAACCAACTGAATCCATGTTTTTTTTGTTTCTGTTTAATTCATATCAGTTTTATGGTCCTAATATGAAATGCTACATTTTGTAAGTCTGATGTGGAGTTTCACATTTGCAAGAGGAAATGAATTAGAAAATATTCCCTGAGGGTAAAAACGATGTTCAATTTCCCTCCACCTATAAAGCAGCTGCTGGCAGCCCTTGCTGACTTGCAAATCATTAGCAAATGCTTCAGCACATCTTTTTACTTGTTGACATTGTGCAAAGTCAGCTCTTGAACCGCCTGTGACTGCTACAGTCATGATTGGCTCTTCAAATTTTTATTGTAGAAAATGATATTAGAAGTATAAGCTAGACAATGTGTGATTCTACCTTTAAAAATTTTTACTCTCTTAAAAACAAACAAACAACAAAAAACTTTGCTTTGTGTGTTATATGTAATGATGTTGAATATTCATCTAGTGTCTCAAAATTAGCTCATGACATCAAAGCACCACCTTTTTCATCAAGTTACAGCTAGAAAGAGAAAGAGCTAATATTATGAGCATCTGCCAGGAACTAATGCATTGATTCACACACTCCTATAAACATTATAATGACCAATAACACTTGTTCAGCTCCCCAAGTCCAGGAAATCACTTATATGAATGACTGTGGGAGATACACAGTCTGCAACTTTTCTGAAGCTCCAAGTTATGCTTTGATACTAAGGGGTACACAATAGTGGGAACCAATATACTTAAGTTATGTGCTTACTATCATGATTTCATGAGATTTCTCACCACCATGCTGTGAGGAATAATTCTGCCATAAATTATAGTCTATAAATACTACAATGAAAAAACACTTGGAAAGAGAATAACTTTTTTCAAACTAGTTGGTTGAAAAATGATGAATGATGAGGAGATAAAATGCAAATGAAAAAGAGTTGTTTCGTGCCTATGTTCTAGTTAACACAGTGTTTGGATTAGTTGACCGGTACTTGAAATTCCCATACATTTGAAGTGGGAAATGGAACATCAGGGTGTCTTTTTAATTATGTCTATAAGCGTTGAGTCCCCAAAAAGACCATATTGAGAAAAGCTGCTTTATCTAAACGACAAGTGTCTGACCATCCTCATCAAAGGATATTAAAAAGTATCTTCCTTGCTTCAATCAATTTTTTTAAAAAAAGCTATAAAGTAATGTCATAAACAATCTAAAAATGCACAAAAAAGTCCACATTTAACTCTCTGAAAGAAAAAAGAGACTGACTACTTCAATCTCACACTAAAACTTCAGATTCTTACTATTAGCATGGAATACTTAGCTTGAGTGGAGAGGTGCCAGAGTGTCTTTAGAAACCCATTAAACACTGCAAAAATGCAATAAATAGTAAAAAAAAAAATAAAGCAGAGAAAGAGAGGGAGAGAGAGAGAGAACATATGAGAACAGTATCTATTTCTGACATTCGTTTTTATGTCTAAGACAGGAATGAACATATGGTTCAAAGATAATACACTAGACATCACAAACCACCATGAGCAAGGAAATGCTGGAATTTCTGTTAGGATGTGATATCTTTTTACCTTATTGGTAGTAAATCTCTTTAATCTACTCCTTCCTGTTAATTTAAACCCATATGTCCATCTTTTAAATGATTAATAAAACTCATATACAAATTCTTAAATGTTAATCTCCCCACTTACTAAATGTTACTGTTAAACTAGCCCCACCTTCTTTAGGTATATGATTTGTGACTTACTGTATATATCCAAACACTATGAGGCTTCTGATGACAAAAGAAAGGTCAAAGCACATCTTATTGAAAGAAGTATCAGCCTAGTGAGCAAGATGACACCTTAACCATTTCCTGAGCACTATAAAATAGATACATAGAGCAATAAGGGTAAAGATGGAGCTAATACCACTTTCACCAGTGTTAATCTTGGGTTAAATGCTTGCCTTACTTTAAATCCATGAATTATAGAACACCTTCACTGATTTCACTTGGCAAGTTAAGAATCAAAAAGACTATATGAAGGCCAAATTGAGCCCCTAACCTACCATCTGAAGTGACTTAAATTTCCCTTCAACTGTGGGTGAGGTATATTATCACATTTAAAATTAATGTGGTCTAAGATTATTTGCCGTTATCACTTTCTTCATGCAAACTATATTTCAAATAAATTAAGACATTTGGGGAATATTGAGCCAACCAATTCTATTTGTGCTGCTCTCTTGTAACCGCATTAATAAAAATTTAATATATAGAATGTGTTTAATAGGTATGATATATAATATATATATATTAAACAAACAGAAGTTTTTCTCACAATCTTAGGTTTAGAAACATAAGTAGGACTATTCTGCTTGACAATTCACAATGGTGTAGGAGGGTCTTCTGTTTGTATATTGCCCTCATTGGTTAAATAAAAAAAACTGCCTTGGCCTTTTGGTAGGACAGCCCTTAGGTGGGCGGAGTAGATAGAAGGGAATGCTGTGAGAGAGAAGGCAGTGGAGCAGACGCCATGCTTCTCCAGCACAAGATGGACACTGGTTAGACTCATACCGGTAAGCCACCACTCAAGTGGCGATACACATTAATAGAGATGGGCTAAAATAATATGTGAGAGTTAGCCAATGGGGGGCTGGAGATAATGGGCCAGGCAGTGTTTGGATGAATACAGTTTCCGTGTAATTATTTCGGGTACACACCGGGCGCCGGGAACGCAGCCCGAGCCCCTCATTACAACGATTCACTAACAGCAGTGATTGTGTCTTTTTCAACATTAAGTTCCCACACTGCCCCTCCCCATATGTGTGTGTGTGTGTGTGTGTGTGTATATGTAATATATATAATGTATATATATATTACATATATATGGTGGCAATGTGTACTTTACTAGGCACTGTGTCTCCCATATAAAGAATAGAGGCTGATAGAAAGTCATCACAAAATGAATAACTGCTAAGTCAGTAATCTGCTTACCTTGCACCAAGCACTGAACAGGTATTTAATACTAACACTTATTTTACCCCAGTTTTATACAGCAATTCTTTATTACTTATAGCTGAAACATTACTTCTTTTTCATCCAGATCTTCTTAATATCTCTTGCATTTTTATAATGAGAGTTTATTCTGTACAGAGCACAATAGAAGGTGTTTTATATGTTGCTTCATTTAAGCTTAATGCCATAATCATTTACATATTAAACAGAGAAGAATAAAGACAGGACAAAAATATAAAAACACAGACAGTTTGCCTGAAGCTTTATGGTGTACTCAGAAGACTTTGATAAAGTGCATAGCTTTGAGCCAAGGTCAACCTTGATGCCTAAGCCCTCTCCCCTGCATTTTAAAATAACAAAATCTCTATGTTCTTAAAATACGCATTGGCAAAGAATATTAAGTACACAATAGTCCAATTCTTATTCTTTGAAATCAATGAAATATATTGCACAAGAATGGGTGTATATGCCGTGTAATCATTGCTGGTTTTCATGTGTGCAGCAGGATTTCACTCACAATGTTCAGATCACTCCAAGCCAGCAGCCCATCTCCCAAGGGTTGACCTAATATTTTTAACATTCTTTCTCTCAGTTATTCTACACAAATTCTGTTTCATATGTGCTACCACAGACTTCCCTCATTTTAGACATTCCACTCATTTTAGGTTTAACTTACTATTGAAAATTCTATCTTCTTGTCTTTTCTTTGCCCTCCCGCCAGAATGCCACAGTGGGGTGCGCACACTCGCTTCTACAGCAGTTATCTATGTCTGAGTTTTCTGCCTGTGCTCTGGCTGCCAGGCTGTCTGTAGCGTGTCTCCAGATCTTTGCTTTCTCAATACATTTTATGAAAATAAGCTCTATATTTAATAAAGTAGGGCTTTATGTTCACCTACTCTTTTGTTACACTGAGGGATCCAAATGAATCAATTACCTGTTTCCTGCCATGAATGAATCCTATTTCCTCACAATTACAGCAGTGCAAAAAACAATAAAAAGGATTAAAACATTATCAGTAATAAAATGGCACCTAATGGCACAAAATGGCAAAGGATAGGAAGGAGACTCTTAGGACGGCATAGTAAGGAGAAGTAAAGAAGGGGAAGGGTGAAAAGAGACAAAGATCAAGGTATACATGTAAAACATTGTTTTTTTTTAATGAACTCCACCACCGTAAGCAGGTGATAGACACCTATGAAAAGGGAAATATCAATATATTTTATAAGACAAACATCAATATACAAAGCTTATTCTGGTAGGTTTTTGGAATCGCTCAATTTCACATTCAAACACATCTGTATGAAAATATTTGCATCTATATTTCAAAACTCAGGACCTAGAAAACTGGTAGTCCCTAAAAACTAAATGTTCTACAAGAAAATTGGAGGTAATTCAGGATGCTTATATAATCCCTTTTGTAAACTTAATAGATATGTCCTTTATGCTGGACTAGCTCAGTGTTGCTTTTCAATGTTAGTAGCTACCTCATTATCTGTTTTGAAAAAAAAATCACTTTAGGGAATGAATGAAGCTGACCTTGGTTATAGCCTTTATTGTGGAAGATGATTTTTTAGTGCTCTTGACTCTTAGGCACTGCTGATAATACCAGCACCTAAAATACAAAACCAGCCCATTTATATTTTTCAGTAAGAATCTCTCAATTTATGTATTTCTAGATAGTTTATTCTGATTATTAGCTTGTGAATAAGTAGTAGTAGTCTGAGGCAAGTGAAAAATATAGCCTTAAAGTGAATCCAGTAATTAGGATGGTACATTAGTATACTTGGAACAATATATTTCATACATCTATTCTATATTAATGTTCCCTATATTTATTTTGTTAAACACAAAGCATATTTGGAAAATGCTTTTGAAATTTATAAGTTCATTTCCTGCTACACCATTATTTTAAATGTGTCTAATGATGTAAAATGGTTTAGTAGAATCTATACTGGAGTAAGTACATGAAGTCTTGGGCTTTCTCTTGGCTAGACATGGGTATATTGTGGAATCTTTGGGTATATTTTAGGACATAAGGAAAGAACAACGTCACATTTAAAAGGCAATTTCTTGTATTATTCCTATTGTTTTCACCAACTCAAGAATATGTTTTAACTAGATGAGACATTGAGACACATAACACAGCCTAGAAGCAAATATATGAGAAGTAAGCCATTTCTCATAGACCAATATAACCTGGATATACCAGTAAACATGATCATCTACATCTTTACAGTTTAATTTGTATTATAAGTATAGGTATTATTATTTATCTTTAATTACTTAAATAAGTGTCAAGCATCTACTTGTTTGTCATCTATCTAGCTACGCATGTGTGCATTGTTGACATTCTCACATCCTGAAGCTTTCTTCTCAACTACACCTCTATTTCTACCAACATCTCATTACTTAACAGCCTGGTAGCTTCAGTAGAACCACAATGATGCACAAAGTTTCCAGACAAAGTTACCCAATTTTAAGTCTTATACATATTATGCCACATTAAGTCTTATACAAATATGATTTGAATAAAGCTTCCTACTATACCCATCCATCTGCCATTAATTTTCACCTGGACTAAAGAAAATAAAAAGTATTCTAATATAAAAAGAAAGCTTTCTGATCTTTTCCTATAATATCTCCTTATTCATGTAGCTCATAAACCTTCTCTTCCAGGAAAGCATGCCCATTTTTCTCAACCCCAAATTAAATTTGTTTCTTAAGATTTTACAAGTTGTATTGTCATTTGAATGTAAGTCACAACCCTGTTTTTATCTTCCATCTGCATTAAAATGACTCATAAATGAATGGAGTAAAATTCAGGTTCGTTTTAGATGCACTCCTGTGACTCACTGAGTGGGGAATGACCCAGTAAAATCTTACTATCTCATGAAGCTGGGTTAATTCTGCAGGTTTTCTCCATGCAAAGGATAGAGGAATCCAGGGCATGTTTCTCCTGAACAATCATCAGCATTGAATTACTTTAACTATTTAACAGGGCATTAAAAACTTAGATTAATATTTCCTCATCTATTTTCTTATATGACAAAAATACAGTGACTTGCAGTCATGTAATACAAAATTAGTTAGCTCCAATTATCATTATTATTAGATGTGGTTATGAACAGTTCATAGAAACACAAACATAAAAGACATAAATGCATAACAATAAATCATTCTTACATATTTAATAAGTAAGGCCCACCAATTCTTTCCAACATAATATGTTATCTATTTGGAAATGTAATATCTGGGGGAGGTTTAGTCTCTCTTTGAAAAACAGCATTTGAATGATGAGCTTGCAGCTGACTGGTAGAGCCCCTGATTTACATATGCTGAAATGCTGGTTTGGACCTGAAGCAGGAACTGAAGGGAAAGAAAGAGGGGAATGAGGAGGAGGACTAGGGCAGTAGTGCTATAAAGGACAGAAAATATCACTTTAAAGGACAGTGGTTTTGTGTGAAAAAAGTAAGAACGAACAGAGTATTTTTAGCTTGAAAATGGGCTTGTGCTTCATTGTCTCTAGTGACCAGGTGAAAAAACAGCCAACATTCAATATAGTCATGAGCAGGGACTTTAATTACATATAAAGCTAGGCTTAAAACTTGCTTCATAATTTGTAGAATGTGAAAATTTAAGGAAATTCTTTAATTTCTTTGAAACTTACACTTTTCTACTCTTATAGAGTTTGAAATACTAATAACTTTCTCAGAATGCTGTAAAAAGAGCTTGGTGTGATAATATTTTTGAAATATTCAGTATGATGCTTAAAAGGTTAATTGCTAATTTTTCCTCCCTTCTTAGAGAGAATAGGGTAATAAAATTATCTGAACCAGCCTGTGGAGCCATCTCTCTGATTCACTATGTAGAGCTCCAGTCATCAAAGCTTGGGGACATCTGGAAATGACTCTCCATCTTCACACATCACTGTCTTGACCTCTTGAAGATGTACCATCATTTAAAACCATTTTGACTGTGAGGAAGGTAACTCAGGCTGACCTATTGGAAGTCTTGAAGGCATTGATTGTTACAATGTAAATGCTCAAAATAATAGGCCCTCCATTGGTATAAAGAATTAAATCACAACTTACAATAGAGTGCATTATTCTTGGTTTCTCAAAGTCAAGATAGAATGTGAGAGCCACTGAAGTTAGTAGATACAGTGTACAAATGTAGCTCTGACATGTGGATCCAATAATTAAAAGATACTATCTCGCCGTTATCACTTTATTAACTGTTTCCTGTGCCTTCTTTCTACTCCTCACACAGCTGTTAAAGACCACAGATAGTGGTGACAAATGGGTCAGGGAGAATCTCAGCCCCTCAGAGAAGGCACTTATTTCCTGTGTCTTTGTTTCTATAAAACATGAGACTGAAAATATGCCTCAGGGTTGTTATAAAAATTAAATAAATCAATCCATGCTAACAATTCTCAGAACATATTAAGTATTATGTAAGTGACAGTGCTTATTTCCTGTATTCAGTGATGCCATTAATTATGAAATGCCCACAACTGTCCTCTGAGGAAAGTTTACTTATTATAATTTTGAAAGCATGAAGCTGGGGAAAGTTAGTTGCATTTCTGAAATGAGACAAATAACAAAGCACAGCTTTGAGACTCATTTCTCTACAGATTTTGTTTCTTCAGTTTGAAAATTCATTCTAAACTTTGACCATTTTTGTATGTCACACTTTTCTTCTTTAGCATCTTTACATAGATAACCCAACAAAATTAGGTTTTATAAGAAACACATCATAAAGTGTTCTTTAATGCATATTCCTTCTTTTATTGTTCTTTATTATTTCACAATTAGACTAAATGTTGTGGTATGAATATGTTTTTCTCATGAGCTCGGGTTCTAAAGGGTTGATTCCCAGATTTGACTGTTAATGATCATAGATATGTTAATGATCATAGATATGTTAAGATAATAGAACCTTATATAGTGTAGCCTACTAAGGAGAAATTAGCTATGTACTTGAAAGGGATATTGAAACGAGAACATCTCTCTTCCACAAGATAAGCAACTTTCTCCACCCACACAATGATGTGCTATAGTACACCAACTGACTGTGGCATAAAATCTCCAAAACCATGAGCCAAAGCTAAGCAGCTGTCCTCCTGTGAAATGACTTCTCCCAGGTGCTTACAGCATGAAGTCTAGCACACTGGATCTCTGACTCACAATGACAAATGTGAGTGGAGAAGATTTTAAATACTTGTCCAATTTGTAATTCCTCTGTTGTCAAATTAACTCCAAGAGCATCCCTCTTTTTATTAAAGTAATTGTACTGATAAAGAATTATGTAAGGTAGCCACATGAACATTATTCAAGCCAGTATTGTTTCATTTGTATTTTCCAATCCTCTTGAATTATTTTGAAGTAGGATCACCTGTAATTTCACCTCTAATGATTTTACCTGTAATGATTTCACTTGTAATGATTTCACCTGTAATGTTTTCTGCATGATTGATGATACATAACTACAATCCCATTATGATGCATAAAAAGTAAAAGTGCATTGATATAATAGAATATTATCCACATTTCCAAGGATATTTTGCTAAATTGCACATTTTATAAACTATAAATTTTAGAGTTTTTTCAGGTCTCTTATTTTATTTTTATTTACAAATTTTTATTTCTCCATTTGTTTTCTAAGAAAACAAATGTGTGAAGGCTGGAAGTTGCCTCAGTGGTTCCAGGTGTTTGCTCTGTAATGAGAACCTGGGATTGAACCCCAGTACCCATTGTAGCAAGCAATGCTTCCCACAAGTGCCTGCAACTCCAGCTGTACCACACATTTACACGAGCATGTGCATACACACACACACCCTCAATCACACAATACATGCCCACAAACACAAATAATTATCTGAAATATATATATTTTTGTTCTTTAGAGTACCATGAAACTGAGTTTTGCTGCTCTCGTTGTTATGAAATGTCCACACTGTCATTTGTAAATAGATTGTGAGTTGTAGGAAGTCTATGGATTGATCTATCTGATTTATAGTCAGGGTTAACTTTTTGATAATAAATACATTTCAACTAATAAAATTTTAATTATAGCAATTTAAATACCAACATGACAATGCTGGTAATTTATCTCATCCTCTTTCAGGATAATTTTGCATTAAACAAAAATTAAATTTTTCGTATTAGGGCATATATTTATTTTTATATTTCTAGTTAGTACAGTACAGGATTTTGTATTCTGAGTTTTCCACAACATTATTTCTTTCTATTAGCTTATAGAAAATTTAAATGTTTGGGTTGCTTGTTGAAATTTCTGAATATATCATATCTGGAATTTAGAAGGACAATGTTGACTTCTTTTCCTTCCAAAATATCAGGGTTCTTTCTTTGGCTTGAGTGTCCATTGCATTATGTTTTCTTTCATTCCAAGGTCTCACTTATTTAAAAATAAGTAAATATTCAATGTTCAAATATGAAAATGAATATATTTGCAACTTACTTTTGTCTCTACTTGAAGTCAAGTGATATATTAAAACTGGAGGGAAATTATATCACTTTGCCATTTTCTATAGTCTCCCTTAGGACAGTAGAATAAAGTATCCACAATTCTACAGCTTCCCTAAGCTGGCAACAGCATTAGCCTGCTCCCAGATTGTTTCACGTGTGGAAAGGCCCATCTTTATGTTCCCTTTCACCAAAAGAGAAAGGACAATATTGTACTCTTTCTCTAACCCAAATTATACACATGGAGTCATCTTATCTCAGACCACTTCCATCATGGGAGGAGCAAAGGGGACTAAAAAAAGTATGAGAAAACTAGGGGCTCAAATGTCCAGAGAGTTAGAGCCTGGACCTCAATGTCTTGAATTGCAATTCAAAGTAAACAGAAAGCTTTTCAGTATGCAGGATGTGTGCTTAATGTATTCCATTCAGTTCACTGCCAGAAGTGAATTGTTGCATTGTGTGCAAGTCAAAGATCTAGGAGGGATTCAAGGATGGAATGTGTGGAGGGCATCACAGTAGCCCATTTAGGGCATCAGAAAAACAACACAGACTGTATTGCAAGGCCAGGTAGCCGAATCACATCCTGAAACATCACTGAAATATAAAGCCTCCTTGTAAGCTCTTAGAATTATTTATGAACAATAAAACTTTAAGAATATATAGGAACATTTATAATTGTTAATTGATGGACAATAATAACATAACTTCTTTAAAATAATATTTTTAAAATTTATTTATTTTATACCTCAATGTCTGAAAGTCAAGTTTAATCTTATTTTACATTGCAACAGTATATTAAAGAGAAAATAGTTTGTGCAGAAGAGGAAATGTTTAAAAGAGAAATAAAAGTATTCAAGCATCAATATACTATTCATAAAGTCAAGACAATAATAGATCACCTCTTACATAATATAGTTATTGCACAACCAATTCTTTTATTTTCCAGAGCTGAGAACAAAACTCAAGGCCATGAGTTTCTGAGGCAGTTGTTATACTATTGAGCTAAATCTCTGAACTCTATGATACCTATGTAATTACTTAGTACCAATCACCTGCCAAAAATTGGTACTTGGGAAATAATTTGCTAATATTACTACACCTAAATATTACAGACATTGTATTAAGCAAATATTGATGCTGTTAACGTTTCAATTTAGACTGCACAAAAATCCCACTGGTAATTATTTTTTGTTAATATATTTTCATTTTTTACTTACATACCCAGGCATTTCTCTCTAGAATATGATAAAACTATACTAAAAATCCTTTAGGACTATATCCTTTGATCATGGATGTCTTTATAGTAAGAGACTTACCTGCATTATTAATTATCACGATCTAATTAAACCAAAACCATTTACACTTTTAATTTGAAATTGTATTGCTTCTTAATTAACCAAATGGAGGATAAGGTAATTAATTTTCAGGAAACAATTTTACTGCATAAAGTTAAATATCAATTAATACGTGTATTAAATTGCCAGAAGTGTTTTGAAAAATTAATTTGTTCCTAAACTTTCAGAGCAGCAGAAATTTCATCATTGTAGTCTCAATGTCAGGTAATTCACAAATAAAACATAGAGTGAATTTAATTACAATAATCATTAAGAACATAATTATTTTTCTGTTTATCAATTATTCTTTGAGTGTTCCATCTTAATTTTAAGGTATAGGTAGGCAAACCTAAGACTACTAATTTTTATAAATATAAATCACAATGTAAAAGTATTATTTGTAGGTGATATTTGTCACTCCACCCATTCTACAGAAAACCAAAATCTGTGTCATCAGAAAAGTGGAACTAGTTTATCAAGCAACATGATAAAATCAATAATTTATAAGTATTAATAGAAACAAACATTCCACCTTCACAAAATCATCTGTAGAAAAAAAGAATAGCCACCAACAATGTTGCATCCATCTTCCAAAATACAATCTATTTTCTATAGTGAATAGTGTTTAAATAAAACCAAAAGTTGGAACATTTTTTACTTAGAATCCACAGGTGAACATAGAATTGCATTACCCAATACCAGTCCTTTGATCAAATCTTAATACAAATGTTTGCTGCTGAAAGTAAAATCTACAGTAAAGAAGTCTTAATTTTGAAATGATTTTGTAAGAAATATAAAAGAATAACAGTTTGCATGTTTGAACTAATTTAACTTTTTGTTTATTCTAAATATGGGAAAAATTCCAAAGTCTATGTACTTATTCAAGGCAGAGAGGTTTCCATAAGTGATAACAAAATACTAGTTGCTTAAAATAGGTTTTTAAAAAAGTATTTTGTCATTCCATAGGTTTTCAATACTGTCCTAGACTCTTTCCAGGGAAGCAAACATTCTAACTGCAGATCTACATTGCTCCCTCCTGCCCTCCAACTCCAATCCCTTAGCCATTCCCAGCTCTGAGGCATACCAGCCTCTGTGTTCTCTACCTCCCCTTTGGGCCTCTTCAGGGAATCACACAGATTTTTCTCTTCCAAATTCCCCCCCACCAGTCCTATTATCCCAGCTCCCAACTCCAGCGGGCATTCCCACACACCCCATAGCCAACCTCCCAGAGAAGCAAGTATGCCAGCAAAGCAGGAAGGCTGGCCTTAGATTTCCCTCCCTTATCCCTTCCACATGCAATACCTGATTTTCACCCCACTTCTGAGCAGACTACTTGTTGTGGCCTCTACTCACCCTCTGGCCCCTTTCCTGGGGGACTAAGCAGATCCTGGTTCACTGTCCTTCTTTCTACCCACTTGTGGGGTCCTGCAGCTCTCCCCTTCACATTTATCCCCTTCTTAAGTATAGCTCCCAATATCTAGAAACACATTTTACCAGGAACCCCCCAGTGGCAACAAGAAGAAATCCCTACCAGGCAACACACAGCTACCATACCTTCATAAGAAACAGAGAAGGCAAAAGAAATAAAAGATGGCACAAAACAACCATCCTGCAAAGGCAAGTCAGATATCACCACCCAGAACTACAGTCTTCCCATATCCAGGTGCCTAGGCACCAAGGTAAAATCACAATCAATAACAGTCAGGACAATATGTTTCCAGTAGAGCCAGACAACCCTACTACAATAAACTGAAAAAGGCAACAAGACAAACACCTTACAAAGTCTTTATGAATATAACAGAGGTTTATAAAGAGGAAATTAATAAAAAAATTTACATTTCCTCCCCTTCTCCTGGTCCCCTCCCGCTCCCTCCACCCCTCCTCCCTCCCTCTGCCTCCCTAAAAGAGGGCATGGAGCCCTGCCCTGTGGGAAGTCCAAGGCCCTCCACCCTCCATCCCGGCCTAGTCCAAATAGACTAGGTTCCCAAAA
Source organism: Ondatra zibethicus (assembly GCA_004026605.1). Lineage (NCBI taxonomy): Eukaryota > Metazoa > Chordata > Mammalia > Rodentia > Cricetidae > Ondatra > Ondatra zibethicus. The sequence goes on from PVIU01004129.1 coordinate 50,881, forward strand.
AGATAATACATGTACACAAACTGAGGAAGATCTGGAAATGAAAAATTTTGGATCTTGAACAGGTATTTCAGATGCAAGTCTCACCAATAGAATACAAGAGATGGAAGGGGGAAATAGAGATCTCTGTCAAAGAAAATGTTAAATCTAAAAAAATGACACAAAAATAAGGAAGTATGAATGTTATGCAAAGGTAAAATACAAGAACAATAGGCATAGAGAAAGGAGAAGAAATCCAGGTCAAAGGCAGAAAAATATTTTCAACAAAATCATGAAAGAGAATATTCTTAACCTAAAGAAGGAGCTGCCAATCAAGGTAGCAGAATCATATAGAGCATGAAACAAAATAGACTAGAAAACAAATTCTCTGTATACCTATTAATCAAAATACTAACCATTCAGAACAAAGAAAGAATACTAAAAGCAACAAGGGAAAACGTATTAGAATACCTGACTTCTAAATGGAGACTACAAAAAAACAGAAGGGCCTGGAAAGATTTTCTACATACTCTAAGAAACCACAAATGCCAACCCAGACTACTATACACTGAAAACTTCCAATCGCAAAATGAGACATTTCCTGATAAAACCAAATTTAGCAACATATATCTTCAAATCAACCCTACTGAAGCACTGGGGAAAACGTACAGTATAAAGAAGTTAGATACACCTAAGAAAAAACAGTGAATAAATAATCCCAGACCAGCAAATCTAAATCTTATCATATATGAACCAAAAACAGGGACACACATACATACACAAACACACATGCACGCTTACATGCATATGCGCACACAAATTAACAGTAATCAGCAAATACCGTTTATTGAAATCCTTCAACATAGATGTTTTCAATTCCCTAATAAAAGACAAGACTAGAGGAACGGATGCAAAAATAGGACCCATCCTCATGTCGTATCCAAAAAAACATAGCTTAATATCCTTGGAAAAATATCACCTTGGTATAAAAGAATGGAAAAGATATTTCAAGCAAATGTACCAATAAATGATATAGTCATTTTAATATCTGACAAAATTATACTTCAAATCCAAACTACTAAGAGGAGAGAGGGAAGGATATTATAAATGTATCAAGAGAAAAATCCAATAAGAGAAAATTGAAATTCGTAACGTATATGCACCAAACACAGGGATACCCAAGTGTGTAAAAGAAATTTTATTTCAGCTTAAAGCACATATTGACCCTCACACACAGATAGTGGGAGACTTCAGTACCCTACTCTCTGCAATAGACAGGTCACCCAGGAAAGTTTTAGAGTTAAGTAGGATTATAAACCAAATAGGCCTAACAGATATTTACAGAACAGTTTACTCAAACACAAAAGAATATAACTTGTTCTCAGCACCTCATGGAATTTTTCCAATATTGAGTCCTACTATGTCACAAAGCAAGTCTCAACAGATGTAAGAAAATTGAAATAAAACCTTTCATTCTATCTGACCACCGTAGATGAAAACTGGATATCATCAACAACAGAAACAATAGAAACTTACAAACTCATGGAAACTAAACAACTCATTATTGAACAAAAATGAGTCAGGACAGAAATTAATATAGAATTTAGAGACTCTATGAAATAAAATAAAAATGAATATACAACAAACTTATGGGACACAATGAAGGCATTACTAAAAGGCAAGCTCATACATTTAAGCATTTAACAGTAACTCAATAGTACATCTGAAAGCTCTAGAACAAAATGAAGGAAAGGAATGAAGGAAGGAAGGAACGAAGGAAGGAAGGAAGAAAATCACACCCAAATGAAGTAAATTGCAAGTAATTATCAAATTCAGGGACGAAATCAATAAAATGGAAACAAAAAAAATCAATACAAAGAATCAGTAAAACAAAGAATTAGTTCTATGATAAAATCAATAAGACTGACAACTCTTATCTAAATTAACTTAAAAATGGAAATAGAAGTTCCAAATTACCAAAATTAGAGATAACTAAAGATACTAAGGAAATCCAGATAAACAAGAAAATCTGATTCCATCAAATTAGAAAATCTAATAGTAATGGAAAATTTTCTCAATGAATACCACTTACTGAAGTCAAATCAAGATCAGATAAACAATTTATACAGATTAATAACCACTAGCAAAATAGAATCAGTAATTAAAAATCTAGCAACCAAAAAAGCCTAGGGTCTGATATTTTTAAGACAGAATTCTTATAAGACTTTTCAAGACAAGTTAATCTCAAGATATAATATAAAATATCTTGGTATAATTCCAGCCAAACGAGTAAAAGATTTGTGTGCTTTAGAACTTTAGAGCATTGAAGAACATATCAGAAGATGGGAAGATCTCCCATGCTCAGGGATTAATATAGTAAAATGTATAGAATTAATTTAGTAAAATTGTCCCTCCTGCTAAAAGAAATATACAGAGTCAATGCAATTCCCATCAAAATTCTAATGCAATTCTCCACAAATTTTGAAAGCACAATTTTTAGTTCTTAGCCTAGGATAGCTAAAACAATCCTGAATAATAAAAGAACTCCTAGAGGTATCACAACCCCTGATCTCAAATTGTAGGACAAAGCTACAATATCATGACACAAGAAAAATATATCAATAGAATAGAAATGAAGACCCAGATATCCACCCAGTAGACACCTGATTACTGATAAAGAAGACAGAAATACACCCTGGAAATAAGGAAAGCATCTACATACAACAAATAATGTTGTTCAAACTGGATCCCTGCACAATACACAACTCCATATGGATGAAAGGCCTCAGCATAAAACCAGGTACACTGAATTTAACAGAAGAGAAATTTAGAAATAGCTTTGGACTCAGGAAAAAAGTGAAAAATAGCTTTAGACACAAGAAAAAAAACTTTCTGAACAGAACACTATTATCACAGGCACTAAGATCAAAAATTAATAATTGTGACCTCATGAAACTGAAAAACTTTTATATGGCAAAGAATACCATCATCCATACAGTGTACCAGCATATAGAATGGGCAAAGATTTGTACCAACTACACACCTAGTAGAAGGCTAATATCCAAAATATATAAAGAACTCAAAAAACTGTATATCAAGAAAATAAATAACCCAATTAAAAATTGGTACAGAAGTTAAAAGAGCATTCTCAGTGGTGGAAACTCAAATGGCTGTAAAGTACTTATAATTATGTTCAAAATCTTTCGCCATCGGGGAACTAGAAATCAAAGTGACTTTGGGATTTCATCTTATGCCTGTCGGAATGGTTCTGTAAGGAAAACAAATGACCATTCATGCTGGCAAGGAAGTGGAATAAAAGGAACCCTCATCCATTACATGTGTTATGAACTTGTACAGTCTTTATGAAAATCATTCTGTCAGTTCTATTCTGTCAGTTCTTGAGGATGCAGGAATTGATCTCAAGATTCAGATATAGCACTCTTGGGTGTATACTGAAATGATGCTCCATTCTACCACAGAGACATATGATCAACCATGTTCATTGATACTCTTTTCATAAGAGCTAGTAACAGGAAAAAACCTAGATGTCCCTCAATAGTAAAATGCATATAGAAAATGTGGTACATTTATACAATGAAAATTACTCAGATCTTAAGTGAAATTCCAATCAACATACTGATTTGACTTAAAGCCTGCTTCATGAGAAGGAACCCATATCTCACAATGCTTGGGTGACCAAGAACCTAATATTAGACAGCCCAGGACCTATGGTAAAGCCGAATATTACTGGTTTAAAAACAAACAAACAACAAAAATAATGAGCTATAAAATGATTCCCATTGACATTCTTCTGTACTCATACATCAGTACATAGCTTAGTCATCATCAGAGAGGCGTCCTCCTGCAATAAATGTGAACAAATAGAGAGACCCACACCGGGACTTTATGTAGATAGTGAGAGATCTTCAAACACTCAGCACTAAATTGATATTTCCATCAATTCTCTCCTTGCACAACTCAGGGAACACAATAGAAGTGGAGACAGGAGTCATGTAAGATCCTGAGTTGATGGAGTATACTGAGAAAACAAGGGCCTCTAAAGCAATATGAACAAAGTTCACAAGACCTCAGAGACTGAGGCAACATGGACAGGGCCAGCACAACTCAGCACTAGGTGCTTTTCTGTATATTAAGGCTCTAAGTATAGTGTTTTTATGGGAATACTGAGTCTGCAAAAGATTGGGTCTTCAATTCTTCTATCATCTCTTGGGCTCTTTTTCCTTGTCGAATGTTGTAGGATAGTTTTTGTCTATACTTCATTTTGTTATATTTAAAGATATGAAGGGATGTATGAATGAATGATAACATGGTCACTAGGGTAAAGTTTAACAACTGGACTGTCACTTATACCTGCTGGGAGAGGGAATATCAAGAATGCCTGCCACAAAGTTTTGGCAGCTAAGAATGCATAAAGTATTACTGTGGCAGAGAAGCTGAACATTTAGTTGGTAGCACTTTCCTTTGTTATATGCTGATGAACAATGCCCTCTATTCCCAGTTCCAATATAAAACATGAATCATACAGCCTTGTCATTTGCAAGTATTAGAAAGTATAAAAACCAAAACTGTGGCAATTAGAACAATGCACTGCAAAAAAATTTACAGCATGTGGAAAATTAGAATATATACTGAAAATAGTGGGGTTCAGATCACACACAACCCAGAGGAATTACTTCTCCCTACTTAAAATTGTGCTTCAGTTTAAGGGAGAGACAGGCAAGTAATTTATGTGTATTTAAATTACAAGACCTTGTAACTACCCTCTCTACTCAGCATATGACTTTTAATCCCCAGGTGGCTAAAAATGAGTCATATTATATAATATTTGTGCAGTTACTCAGCATAATCTTATTGATATTTTATAATCATATATTTCATATCAGATGATTTTAATTGAAGACTAGAATACAACTGAAAATTGCATACCAGTAAAAATTTTAATATATTTAAAATGCAATCATACCATTTCAAAACTTCATAATTACCTTTGTTTGGTGAACATGAGATTACTGTTGATTTGATATTGTTGATTTATATTCTGTATGACTATAATTTTTCAGACAATAAGGGTGATTATTGTATTCTTTTGCAGATGGTCTCTATTCTTTTTTTTCATTCTATATTGCAGCAAATAATTTGCTGGTCAAACTGTGGGATAAGGGTTAGAAGCATCAGAAAAACAACCTGTCAAACAAAAAAAAAGCAAGACTTGTCCATGACCTATGCAAAATATTACATTATAATAATATACAAACAATTTACATGTGTGTTGAAGTTTTCTCAATGGTCAAACAAACAAGGGAAGAAATAACAATAGACTCCTGTAATTCTGTGGCCTCAAGTGACCCTAACTTCACCAACTCTAGTATTTCAATATCACTTGACCACTTGATGCATCTCTTGGCAATATCCAACCACCTAAATCATATATTTCCACAATAAACTCTAAGTTTCCATAGCTCCTGTCTTCTAATAGAGATCCTTGAAGCAGTATAAGAAATCAATGTTTTTAGGGAAATTGACAGGTTACCCATCTTCCCTACATAATCTAATCAAACAGTCCCTGTATCTCTTTTGGCAAGAAAAAGAGGTGGAGACAAGGTCTTACTTTGCAACCACAACTGGCTTGGAACCCACTATGTAGCCCATGCTAGCCTAAAATGCATGTCAATCCTCCAGTCTCAGTCTTTCAAGTGCTGTTATCACAGTCAAAAAATTCAAATATCTCTTGAGTCCATCTATTTTTCTCCCTGACTTACTCAACATGCTTTTAAAATTCTTAAACAGGCATGCTCACAAATATTGATCTCTGTCCATTTTAGATCTACCCATTTAAACTTAAAACAAGTCTTTTGTATGCATTGGCTTACCTCTGAATAAAACTAACTTTACATAAGCAGAAAACATTCTCTGGCCTCCTACTGTCACATCCCATCATGGGCTAATATAAATCTTGTATGTCTTTAAATATTTCTCAGTCACTCAACTATTGTATATATTTGTGTGGTACTAAAGATCCACAAGGTAAGTGGACTACACATTGTATATGTGTATTTGTATGTGTGTGTGTGTGTGTGTGTGTGTGTGTGTGTGTGTGTGTGTGTGTGTAGTGGAGAGTATATCTGTGTAATTCACTATTATACCTAGTACACCTAGATTAATGCACAGCATATCCCTTTTAAACACTCAATATATACTTCTTGAAAGAGTACATTTATGTTATCCCTTGTATAAAATTCTGATGAGGCTCTTTATGTTTTAGAAAACTTCCAAGCTTCAGTTTTTCATGTAATGTACATCTAAATCTTTAAATAATAAATTAGAGTAAACATCTTTTATATTTATTTGAAGCTTTTTCTAGGATACTTGTCTAATGTGATCGGTTGTCTTGTGGATTAAATAACAAAAACAAACAAAAAGGAGGAAGCAGTTGGGCTCAGGATATGAGAAATTAAATATCACAATTATATACTATATAAATAGGTAGTGAGAAAGTGACAAATATCAACAAAGAGGACCATCAGTGACCTGTGGGCCACATTGTTGTTTCTAATCAAAACATGAATGATATATCAATATAGTTTAGAGATCTCCCCGTAGTATCTTTGTAAGGGATACATTACCAGGGTGAGAGATGATAGACAAGAACAGTACATAACTTGGGGACAATTCAGAGAGTAAAGAAACTGAGTGACAACAAAAGATGGTGAGAGAATAAAGAAAAAAGATGTTTTTAAAATTAGGCACTGAATTTGTGGGAGTAGCCAACCACTGTTAGAGTTGATTTAAGGACCATTCCAAGAGAAGGAGCCCATAACCAATAGTGTTTAGATAATCAAAATTGGAAACTAGATAGTCTAGATACTAACAGTAAAAACAAACACTACTTATCAAAAAAAGTATCAACAAAATGCCTACTAATGATATTTTGTTTTATGTATCTATCAGTGTTTTTCCAGTCATCACCAGAGAGTCTTCCCTCACCAGCAGATGGGAAAAGATGCAAAAAGATCAGCCAGATATTACACACAGAGAGAGTCTCAATGCTCAAGGAGCCCTGCTGAAGAGGAGGCAGAAAGATTGCAAGAGCCAGATGTGGTGGAGGACACCAGGAAAACAAGGCCCTCTGAATCAATTAAACAGGACACATATGAGCTCACATAGAATGAAGCAGAAAGCACAGGCTTCCATGAGTTTGTACCAGGTTATCTACATATATATTATTGCTATTAGCATAATTTTTATGGGACTTCTAACTGTGAGAATGAGTAGTTCTCTCACTCTTATAATAGTTCTTAGGACTCTTTTCCTCCTGTTGGCTTGTCATGTTCAACTTTGGTATGATAGTTTTTGCTTCATCCTATTATGTTATATGTTGCCATCCTTGATTATTTTTTAGAAGTCTGTTATTTTCTAATGAGAAACAGAAAGGAAATGAGTCTGAATCTAAGGGGTGGTAGGAGAAACGGGAAGGAGTAGGGGAAGGGCAAACTATAACCAGGATATATTTCATGAGAAAAGAATTTATTTTCAATAAGAGGGAAAAAATTAAAGATTGAAATCCTCATCCATACAAAAGTTCAGGCTTGAGATTTGAACAACAGCAAACTATTTCTAGATTTTAAAACATCTATTTCCTCTCACACGTGCTTTGATAACTGGTATATATCACTGGTAGTCACACCCTTGTGTGACTACCATGATACTTCTCGCTACACTCAGATCATGGTCTGAAAAACATCTAGCAGATTTTCTAAGTCACAGTTAAGTTAAAAAGTAAAAAAAAAAAAAAAAAATGACACCAGAAGTAGCCTTCTGGACCTCTCTATTCTCAATAAGAAAGTCATAAATCATCCCAACATGACACTGAAAAAATGCTCCTTGTCAAGCAATAACTCGCCGAAGTGTGATTCTGTGTGTACTGCAATTATTTAAAACTCACACACTTAGAAAAATGAGAGACAATGCATCTTCTTCCCTAGGTTTGTAATTGGTATGTTACCAGGTTAGACTCAAATATATACATGCCAATGGATACCATCATAACTGCTATAAGGAATGAGGCATATTCAACTGCAACTGTGTGGGTGTGGTGGGATTTCTCTTTTCTAATTCCTTTATTATCACTTCTTATTAGACTTGAATCCACCTTTGTAATTCTGATGTTTATGGCTAAAAATTTAATTATTATTACATACTTTACAAGCTTACTCTTTCAGTACAGTCATGTAGTATGAGCGCCTTCACTTTATTCCTCTCCCTGATGCCTCTCTGACTCCTCTTCTCCCTCTCCCTCTCTCTCTGTCTCTCTCTGTCTCTCTCTGTCTCTCTCTCTCTCTCTCTCACACACACACACACACAAACACACACCACACACATTCACTGCTATATTTACTTTGTGTTGTTTGTGTGACTACATTCATGTTTGCTTATGTGTACATATATAGACATGAACCTGCATATGTGTGGAAGTGGATGTAGAATAAGCAGAGTCGAAGGGACACTATGTAGCCATTGAAGGAGTTACATGCTGCACCGGTAAGCCACAAACTCATGACGAAACACAGATTAATAGAAATGGGTTAATTTAACATGTAAGAGCTAGCTAGGAATACACCTAAGTCATTGGCCAAACAGCGCTGTAATTGATATAGTTTCTATGTAAAAAGAAAGCACAGAAAACAGAGTACAACTTCAGGTATTGTTTGTCAGCATTCAACACACTTCCTTAAGACAGAATCTATAATGGCCTGGAACTCCCCAAACACACTAGGCAGCTGAACAGTGAGCCACAAGGATCGGCCTATTCTGTCTGTTTTAAGACTGGAGATTACAAACAAACACTTATATGATTTTTTATATCAGTTCTTTCTTTTAGTTTATGTGTTCATGCGTGCAAAGTGAGCACTTTAATACTTGGCTGTCTCCCCATTACTCCATTTACTTATTTATTGGGAGAATAATGCTGACTTCTAGATTTCTTTAAAATTATTAAGACTTAAATCAGTGATGAAATATTACTCCTGTTTAAAACTTATGTAAATGCATTTATGGATTACTACAGCAAGTGGCTAAGAGTAGTTTCCATAAACCCTTCCACTGAAGCATGCATTATCCCATTTGAAGAAAAGTCTTATTGAAGCAGTAAGAACATCTTGGTATACAAGTAGCAGAGTTGTGTAAATGGTTGAATTACTAAGAAAGATTAAAGCAGAAATACATTAGCATGCAGTTCCCCTTTATCATGGTGAAATTTATGCAAAGATCATATGATGCAGCTGCTATGCTTCACGTGAAAGTTAATTAGATGTTATGAATATGTGATGATATTAATCAGGAGCCTCAGCTTGAGATTATTTTCTGCACCAGTAGCTATGAGGCATCATTATGCTCAAGATTTGTGCTTTTAGAAATGGTCCCCATCATGTCTCCACTTTCAACATGTGAGGTAAAGAAATGAAACTTCCCAATTGTGTTCCTCTCTTTTGTCAAAAATACCAGGAAGATTCAGCAAAGAAACAGACCCGCCACTAAATGACTGTACCTATTTCAAACACAATAGGAAGGGAATGTAGGCTGGGAAAAATCATCAATACTTAAAGACCAAGATGCATTAACCTAGAGACAGAGGTTTGAGCGAGTATCCTTGGGTAAACATCTTTTCCAGTCTACTCAGAAAAAACAGTTAAAAACTGATGATGGTAAAACAGGCTTGGTTAGCTTAGACAACATCATTTCTTTTCCTTCGTGAAAATATAAATACATGTTAATGAAAAATTACTTCTGGATAAACTGAAAGGTTGTGATTGTAATCTCTCTAAGGAGAAAATATGATTTGTTGCCTATATATACTCTCATAAATTATTGGAAAAGGTGATAGCATGGTATCACTAATTACACATATTTAGGCTGAGGGTGTGCATTCCTATTTAATTCTTCAAGAAATTAGCTTCATGGCCCATTAAGGATCTGCTTTACTAAGGAAATTGATGTTCATCCAGTTTTCTTTCAGAGATATAAGACAGAGGAATTTTACTTGGTGTATATCAATACAAAAAGACAATTATTATTATTATTAATCTTCTTTTGCATAGATGTACAATTATAATTTACAGCAAGGATCTAGATGCTGTAACACTAACACATTCAGCTTTTATTATCATCTTAAGATTAAAAAATGATATTCTAAAGGTAGACATCATCCTCACACTTGGTCCTGGTTATTGAGCATAAGGATTCATTATTGAACCTATGATTTATTGATTAGGAATTTAGCTAGCTGGGGTGGTTCATACCTGTAATTTCAACATCCAGGAGGCTGAGGCAGAAGTACCCTTATGCTTATGAGACCATCCTGTGCTACACCGTGAGTTCTGGCTATTCTGGGCTAATGTTGAGACTCTACGTCAAAAAAAATAGCAAGAAGTTTTATTACTTTTATAATGTTGAGTAAGAGTTAGTACATATGTTAGGAAACTGACTGACCTGCAGTTTCTTCAAATGCAACTTGTGTTGTTTATGGAATTGAAGGAATTAAGGAACTCCTTCAAATAAGGAATTGAAAGAGGTAATTAAAGTGAAATCTAAGCCAACCTGACTGATACAGGATATTAATAAACAAATTCACCCATAAGAGAAGAAGTACATGAGCATCACGTGAAGAGGCTTTCTGTATTTCTCTGTGTGTATCCAGTGACAGAGGCCTCAAAAGACCCTATTAAGAAAACACCTTAAACATATGACCCCAGGTCCTTGGAAAATCAAAAGTGATTCTTTACTACTTTATTTAAAGCTTGTCAGTGTTCTGTTACAACAGCTCCAGTAAGTTCAAAATATAGCCAATGCCATTAAAAATAGACCAGCTTCAAAGTCATCCCAGTAACTCAGGTGAGAAGCAGAAAAGAAAATGAATCTTAGACAAGAGCTCTAGCTATGTTACAGCACATGGAGCTTGGTGCCAGAACATCTTGCTGCTAAAAGATGCTCAATCATACTTCAAAGACATTTGTTCAAGTATGTTCATTGCAGCATTATTTCTAACTGCCAGAACCTGGAAACAACCTAGAAGCCCTCAACCAAAGAATGGATGAGGAAAATGTGATATATTTACACATTAGAGTACTACTCAGGGGGAAAAAACAATGACATCTTGAAATTTGCATACAAATAGAGGGAACTAGAAAACACCATCCTGAGTGAGGCAACCCTGATCCAGAAAGGTGAACATGGCATGTACTCACTCATAAGTAGATACTAACTATAAACAAAAGATATTGAGCCTATAGTTCATGATCCTAGAGAAGCTAAGTAACAAGGTGAACCTAATACAAGTATATATAGATCCACCTGGAAAGTCGAAATATACAAGATCGCCTTAAAAAATGGGAGCATGGGGTTGGAGGAGAAAGGAGGGTGGATGGGCAAGAGGAGAGGAGGAGGGGAGAGTGGAGGAGAACTTGATGGAACAGGATAGTCGAGATGGGAAAAGAACAGAGATGAGAGCAAGGAAAGAGATAATCTTGATTGAGGGAGCCATTATAGGACTAGCAAAAACACTGGCTCTAGAGAAATTCCCAGGTATCCACAAGGATGACCCCAACTAAGATCCTAAGCAATAGAGCAGAGGGTGCCCGAACTGGCTTTGCTCTGTAGTCGGACTGATGAATATCTTAAATGTCACCATAGAACCTTCATTCAGCAATTGATGGAATCAGAGGCAGAATCCCACAGAGGATCACTGAACTGAGCTCCCAAAGTCCAGTTGAAGAGTGGAAGGAGTAAGAATATGAGCAAAGAGGTCAAGACCATTATGGGTACACCCACTGGAACAGTCTTCCTGAACTAATGGGTGCTCACCAACACCAACTGAACAGGAAAGGAGTAAGCATAGGACCAAACTATACCCTCTGAATGTGAGTGACAGTTATATGGCTGGGGCAAAATGTGGGGTCACTGGCATGGAACTAGGATTTATCCCTACTGCTTGTACTAGCTTTTAGGGAACCCATTCTCTTTGGATGGATACCTTGTTCAGCCTAGATATTGTAGGGAGGGTCTTGGACCTTCCCCAAAGCAATGTGCCTTACCCTCTCTGTGGACTGGTGGAGTGGGGGAGTCAGTGGAGGGAATGGGAGAAGGGGAGAGAATGGGAATTTGGATTGGTATGTATAATGAAAAAAAAGCTTGTTTGTTTTCTTTTTTAAAAACAATTAACTAGTGTTGATTTCTCCTACTTTGATTTAGTTGTTTTTGTTTTTTCTCCTTCCCACATAATATTTGGCTACCTACAGGACTTGCTAGGATTTTTATAGGAATTTTGCCAAACATTTGTGACAATTTAAGAAGAACTAACATTTTTAATATGTTGAGTTTTGAAATCCATAAATATATCTTTTTTTACTGATGTAACCTAATTTGAACTTTTAATTAGTATTTAGTCATTTTCAAAATACAAGTCCTATATATGGTTTCCTTAAAAAAATAATTAGTCCTATAGTATTAGTAAAGAAAGAAAAATGACATAAATATGTGTGTATATATATATAGATAGATAGATTATAGATACAGATAAAGATGTATATGTTAAATATAAGACATATATAATGCATTGTAAATTTACTTTATTACTACTTACATTTCCCATTTTTGTAATAAAACATGAAAAAAAAGCAACTTGAAGAAAGAGGAATTAATTTTGTCTCAGAGTTTGACAAGACAGTCAGTCACGTCAGGGTATTCATGGATATAAGTATGTATACAGCTGGTCACACTGTGTCTGCAGTCAGGCACCAAAGAAAGGTGAATGATAGGATTCAGCTAACTTTCTTCCTTTTTATGTAGACAGAGGATGTATTCCCTATACAGCTAAATCTTTTCAGAAAAAGCCTCAAAGACATACCCAGAGAAGTGTTTCCATGGTGATACTAAATATTCAGCCAAGTCAACAATGAGCGTTAATGATCATATATACATGAAAGTAGAAGAAAGATTATCTGGGGAAAAAGAAATAGATTAGGTAAATATCCATAGCAATTCAATACATGAATAAAACATTTTATGAAACTGGTCAGTGTGTTCAATATATGTACATGAATAAAAAATCCGTTTTAATGAATTTGGAAATGTAAAATTTTAGCATCTACCTTCATCTTCTGACCTCTGATTGATGGAGGAAATTTTGCCTTTTGCTAGTGAAGCATCTCAGTTTTAGCAGAATTGTGTTTATTATACTGTGATTTAAACAATTGAAGGTAATCTTGATAATTATTATTCATCGAGCATTTCTATAATCATATAGCATTACTATTATCATCCGGAAAACATTGAAATGAGGGCCCAGAAAAATGAAAAGTTTGTCGCTTGTTGTCTACTTTCTAAGAAGTCAAACATTTACAAAACCAGACTGTGTAACTTAGAAGAAGTCAATAGAGTAAGAAAGTTTATAAAGAACACCCCAAATAAATCCATCCTTTTCAAAATTGATGTGCAGAGATTCCTTGGAAGTAGTACCCAGACAGGATAAGCAATGATTAACAAGGCACATAGGTCAGAGAATAACCACAGACACAGAGTCATGGCTTTGGAATACAGGTATGGTAAGTAAACCATTGACAGCATTCAGTCAAGAACTGAAATCTGCTATTAAATAAAAAGAAGAAGAAAAACAGAACTGAAAGATAGTCATTTTTATTTGTTAAGAACAAATTTATTAAGGAGTCTTAATGACACAATTTGCAATTTCAGGCAAAGATGAAACAGAAGAACTTGACTAACACATGTTTTATTTGTATGGCTGGGCTGCCTGAAAGGAGAAAATGTCTGAACCAATTCTGAGAATTTGTATAGCTGTGCCATTAGTATAGAAATAGAAAGCAAACAGTTTCACAGATGGCAATAACTGGTTGTTGTAAGTTCCATGAAACACTATGAAAATTTGAGGGGGAAGCAAAGAAAAGGGTGCTGCAAAGAAAAATCATCCCAAGGACACACATGTCCCTTATAGTGCCTTGTGCATCCATCTCAGGCCACTGCTTCACCTTCTATTTTGTCCATTTTAAATGAAACTAGTACAATCGGTGATACAGCAACAAGTAGTTCTCTCCTGCACCAACATATATTCCTTACTATTCAAGAGTAATTATCTTGCAGAAACAGATGTGTGTCAACGGTTTCAGCTCTTTGCTTAAATGATTGCTGACTAGATGGGACATTTACAAGAGTACACTAAGTTGCACTAACATGAAATTGATATTTTGTTGTTTTAATAAATTGTTTACCTGAAACACTGGAATAAGTAAGGAAAACTCAGTATTCAAGCAGTAGAAAGTGGTATAATTTACCTATAATTAGTGCAAAGTGTACAAACTAATTACATTGTAGAACTCTGAAACATAAGATCAGTCGTCCACTGTTATAATATTTCAATAGCAGGCTGAAAGATGTTCCAAAGGGATAGTAATTCCTGAAAAAGCATGGAGGCCTGACTTCAGATCCCCAACACCAAGCAAAAGCTGACAGTATGTTATATACTTACAAACCTATAAACAGAAGCTAAGATGCAGGTGGATAACCAGGACTCATTGGACATCCAACCTAGCCTAACTTCTACTCTAGGTTCAGCAAGAGACTCTTAATCAAAACAACACTAACAATGAAAATAAAAAATATAAATGTAGAGAATAATAAAAGAAGAAACCAAATATCAACTTGAGATCACCACATGTAGACACACGCATGTAAGTGTATGCCCATAAATGAATATATACATAGAAAACTCACTCAAAGATTCAAATATAATCTCTAACAACTACTTCAAATATATAAATGAGGATGACATTTTTTAATTAATAAAATCCTTGGGGCATCTAGTATTATAACAGACAGATTGTTTGTAATGTATTTCATACAAGTCAGTAACTCTTCAACATATTATTGGGTTAATGAATTGAAGTGTTGTGAAGTTAGGATGTATTAAAACTAGATATGGAAACCTTACAAATAGTATACAACAAGGAATCCCCACGTGACTATGGAAATGAAATGAATATTTTTAACATATGCTTCCATGTAGTTCAAGTGCAGATTCTCAGTGCTACCTTCTCTCATTCTTCTCTGATTTAGCCTTTCTGAAGAGGTAGGTTAGAACATCTTCATTGTAAAGCTGTTTACACACTTAAGTAATGTATAATGTTTAGAGATAAGGAAGTGATATTACTGGTAGATCCCAGACTCTGTAACTGACTTTCTCTCTTAGAAACCAGGCTGACAGAGAATATTAAAGTTTTAATTTGTTCTGATTTATACATGATCTGAGGCTCCATTATCACATGACATTTTCTCTATTATTCTACTTTGTTTCCATGTGATTTAGAATATATTTTTCTGTACAACTATAATAATCATTTGATGTAGAACTCACTTATTTCTGGGTATGACCTCAAAATAAAGATATAATATCAAGAAAGAAAAAAAAAAAAAAAAAAAAAAAGAAACCAGGCTATGTCCCTGTATTCTGTTACTTAGAACAAGACCTGATAATTTGCTGAGACTAAAGTCTCAATGGGAACAGTAAATCACCTTCTAACCTTTGCAACTACAAGACAGGCATGTAGTTCTACTTACTGCCTGCTTTCCTGACAGGTGGGTTAGGTCCCACTAAGTCACATACTCTAGAATTTTCTGCCACCCCTGAAAACCTCTGAGAGTCAGAAATCCCATTTGCTCAGGGAATTTGAAGTCTCATTTCTTTAGATTGTATCATGCTAGAAATGGCACCCATCTTCTGCTCCAGGTTTTAGAATGAAGGTTTTACTCTCTCTCTCTCTCTCTCTCTCTCTCTCTCTCTCTCTCTCTCTCTCTCTCTCTCTCTCTCTCTCATCAAGGCCACCATGCTAGCTCTGGCATGCAGCTGAATCTCTCCTATTACTCTTCCTCACCAGACCTGCTCATGGCCTTCAGTGATTGTGAGACTTTGGCTCCTAATAAAGTACATTCCAAAGGGTAATCTCTTGTCAGCACATTTTCCAAACTTGCATTTTAAAATATGGCAATTATACCTATGTGTTCATATTTTTAACATAAAAGATAGTCCCTGTTCCTATTTTACAGCCTTTTAATAGATTAAATCTACATCATCTCACAGAATTGGAACCCCCTGACGATTCTGTTTTTAAATACTCAGGGTATCAACTCAGGAGTTATAGCACAACCATTAAATTTTGACTAATATATGTACTTCTTTCCTACTCTCTGAGAGCAGAAATGCATGCTTTGGAACTGCCAAGAACAATTTACAGCCCACAGTACAGGGAACGTTATCTAATATCAAGGGAACACTATAGGCTAATATCAAGGGAACACTGTAGAGAGATACAGTGTGTTCCTGAGTGTTCCATAATATTTAGCTGTATGGTAAGAGGATTCAGGCGGAGCTTCCTTCGAACAGCTGAACAGTTCTAGAGGTTACCAAAGAATGACCAGGGACTTCAACAGAGAATAATGCAATAGACATTGCAATTTGTACTGGTCACTAAAAAAGTACATACCATGTACATGTCTGGGTCCTTCTTAGAATACTATACCATATTTTATTATTTCTAGATAGACAGTAGAAATTGTTTCATCTGTATCTCTTCTCTTTTCCACAATACCTAAGCTTAAATATAAAAGCATAATCAAATCTGGGAATATCAGTGGTAGAATCTACCTAGGCTATTCCACTATTACAGAAGATATTACTAATGACACAATAAGTTTAAAGAGGTCAAACAGTTAAATTTTCATGATTAATTATCAGAGAATTTAATTTTGATGACAGAAGTCCCTATTATGTGTGGAAATTAAAAAAATAACATAGCATAGCAGTTATTTCCAGAAGCCTGAAATGTCATGCTACAATATTACATCCAAACCTTATAAGAAAGATCAGAATGATTTTATTTTAGAAAACTGATAATAACATAAAAAACGACTAGTTAAGGATTTTGATAATATGTTTAAATATCAGTTAGTATTCAATTTGGTTTTAAAGAGTCTAAAATTAACAATACACAAAATGTAATAGCTGAATTCTTTAGAGACAGAATGGTGAAAAAAAAATGTCTGTTTTAGGGACAGAATGTGAGGATATGAATTCTGACTTAAATTGAAGTACATACAGTCCTGTGATAAATTAACATAAAATGTTGTAAACATGATTCCAGGTGTA
Source organism: Ondatra zibethicus (assembly GCA_004026605.1). Lineage (NCBI taxonomy): Eukaryota > Metazoa > Chordata > Mammalia > Rodentia > Cricetidae > Ondatra > Ondatra zibethicus. The sequence goes on from PVIU01004129.1 coordinate 68,084, forward strand.
TTTTTAGTTTGAGAACATTATCACTGCTACTATTATTTTGCCAATATTTGGCATTCTGACAATTCTTGGTGCTGAAGCAGAACATGAGATTATTGAAATTGTGCTATCCCTTGCTACAGCTCAGAAAAAGGTGACCATGAGTCAATGAGTGCAGCCAGAATACCTTGCCAAGGAACTTTCAGAGCCCAGTTTCGTTTTGATTCAGATATCCACTGAAGCTGGGGTGGTGCATGATTATGATCGTTTGTCTATCTTACAAAGAAAATATAGTAGCTAACAGCACTGTCCAAAGCAACAATAAGACAAAATTTCAAGAATTAGCAAATTTGAAGTAAAGACAGAAACATTTAGGACTCTATAGGGCTTGCATTTCTGGTGTCAATTCTGTTCTGAGATTGGACAAAAGATTCACTTATTAGATAAAACAAAAACAAAACCAAAAAAAACAAGTAAAGATCTATGATAAGATTTTATTTTAATCTATTTATATTTTCATAGATAAGTTAGAAAATGTTAATTCTGATTATTCTAGTCTGTTTTTATAAAATATTAGAACTTGTCCCATTAGGGAGTTTTAAATATGCTACTTTACATATCTTTGCAATTCAAAGGACACTGATGAAGTGTTGACCTTTATATACTAAAACATCAAAGGGGCAAAATGACCTGCCATTCATTTGAAAGAACAAATTATCAGTTACTTTTCAAAGAAAAGAAATGATAATTCTTCAGACTAAGAAGAAACTGTTGCATGTTGAGTTGTATATATAAATGTTTCAACAAGATTGACAAAAAAATGAAAATAAAACATTGACTAAAGGAAAAGTGTCCTCTTGTGTAAAAACAATCAGCATTTCTAAGGAGTAGGGAATGGACCTACCTTAAAACACAACACACAAACAATATAAAACTCCCTGTTATAACGACCAGACAAACAAAATGTTCTAAATGTTAACATTTCCAACCTCCAGTACCAAAACATATTTAGACAAGAAACGTATTTCCTGGATTAGGATTATATTATATTTGTGTGGTATGTGTTCATGTGTGTTCTAGTGTGTAGAGACTATATGTGTATGTGCACACAGACATGCATCTGGAGGGCTAAGGTCCAAACCAGGTATATTTCTATATTATTTTCAGTTTACTATGTTTTATTTTGATGTCAAATTACAAAAAGATTAATACAAAATATGATGTTAAAATAAAACAGTTAAATTTAGCTCTGGAAATTTTCTGAGATTTAAAAAATACTTTGGGATTTTTTTAAAACTCAATTTAAGCAATTTAATTCTACAAACTATGATTCTAATTTTTCACAATTAGTGAGATACTGAGAAGTAAATCAGAAACCAAAGTTAGAGCAACAATCTCTCTGGCATGAGATAAATGGATTCTGGTCTTGGCATTCAATGACTGCTAACATATAATATTTTTCTGTTTCTCATGTTTTTGTCTACAGAATTGTTACAAATGGGTCTTAAATTTCTGTTATTTTTATTATTATTAATTTGCATTATTTTGTTTCACTTTTATTTCTTACAGAATGTTTCAAATTTTAATAAAGACATGGTATATTTTAAAAAACCGTAGTTGAGAAAAAACTTCAAAGGCTACCTAACTGTACTTCCTTGACCCAATATTTTAACTGTTAAATGTAAAACCTTAAAACCAACATATAGGCTATCAAAGAAGTAGTGGGATAGAAGAGGAATTAAAGCTGAAAATGACATGTTTCTGCAATAAACAAAATATTATTGGTTAATTTTTATTTTATTTTTGAACACTATAATATAATCACTTCTCCCTTTCATTTTATCCCTTTTACTTTTCCATCTACCATCCCCGTTCTCAAAACTATAATTAGGCATAAACCATCCCCAATGTAGATTTGAGAACCACATTAAGAGGTCAACAGGTTTCTTACTAGAGGCATATTGTACTGTTTGTATTTATATACCCTATTATAAACTATCTAATGTCCTTCTTAAGGTAAATGGTTGTTTTTAAATTATCTTGAATTATATTCAAGAGATTGTCAATTTTAGATGTTCATGCCCATCCATTTAGCTCAATGTATAACTGGAAGCCATAACACCATCAGGTGGGGCTGGTAAGAGGTTCCCAGGTGAAATGAAGAACAACTTAATGAAAACCACATAGATAATCAATCCTAAGAGTTTTAGTCTGAAGGAAACTCCAAGGCACATGCATTTTAATTCCTGGAATGCACTCAACACTCTTTCAGAACTCTGTATAGTTAGCAGGTTCATAGTGTGCATAGCTTATATTTCCTTTATGGATAAGCCACTGCATATTACTCATTTATTCTTAAAATAATTAGACTAATGCATCTTAAAATAATTCTGTCTTTATGGATAATTATACAGCCAAGCTTATAAAACAATGCACAATTTGAAAAGTCTTCCTTTTTTTCAGTCGAGTAATAAAAGATCTTTTACACTTCATTTGAGACACAATATATTAGCTTATTTTCTACTTAATTTATTTTATAAATGTAGCTGATATTATTTCAGAAAGGAATTGTTACTTCCTAACAACAAGAATAGTGTTAGTTTGTTTTTCTTAACATTAAAAAAAATTGGCCTTGAAATTCAGATTCTACTTGAAAAGTATAAACTATTTTCTCTAAATAAAAAGTGGAAAGACAAATATTTCTGGATCAAGTGACTCATAAATAATTGCTTTATTTCTATTTAAATAATTCTTAACTCATTATTTTAGTATTTATCCTATTGATAATTCAGAAATATTTAAACAGCATTATTAGTTTCTACAGTTTTACTAAAAAGTAGGACTCTAATACAACCATTAAATAGAAACATGTGAAGAAAATATTTCATATTTCAGAATAACACTGAGTAAGTATTATACAGGAGTATATATGTATAATAGAATAACTATTATACAGGGTCCATTTCTTAATTTTATTTTTTAAAAGTTAAGACTTTATTTATAGCCATGCACTGTATCTTTGGGGAATTAGCTTTCTTAATGCAGTCAATGGCTGCAAGTACTGATGATACCCAATCCTAGAAATATACTTTTCCATTGTATATCCCGTGTTAAGTATAATGTTTGTTATACCCTAGCTGAGCACTAATCATGTAGTTTTTTACAACATGAAATGTGATGGTAAAACTGTGAAAGCCAATAATGCAGGCCATTTGCCACATTTTTCTGAAGGTCAGAGTAGTTGTGAGACTAAATGGTGCACCCAGCACCTTTCAACACAGAAGGCGGTCACCTAGCTCCTTTGATAGTAAAGCAAACCCGGGGCCATCCTGAAAGTGGTCAGGATATGCTAATGTGATTCTGCTCCTTCTACTGTAACTATGAGGTCACATGGGGAAGAAGTGTTTTCAGCCTACTTGACCAACCGGACATAAGCAAGATGTGACTTAAGTCATTCCCCTACTACCTAGAAAACAGAATGCTAATGGAGCTTTGGTTACCTCCTTCCTCAGTTTAAGTTGATAGAAAAGCTGTGATAAATAAATGGTGTGGGGCAATGTTCTATATCCTGTCAATTATATTTTAAATAAATGCTGTTTGTCCACTAGCCAGTCAGGAAGTATAGGTGGGACAACCAGGCAGGAAGTAGAGGTGGAGTGACAAGAACAGGAGAATTCTGGGAAGAGGAAAGCTTGGTCAGCAGTCCTGTTCCAGCAACAGAAGAAGCAAGATGTGATTGCCCTACCAAATAAGGTACTGAGCCTTGTGGCTAACACAGATAAGAATAATGAGCTAATATAACTTATAAGAGTTAATAAGAAGCCTGAGTTAATGGGCCAATCAGTTTATAACTAATGTAGACCTCTGTGTGATTTCTTTGGGACTTAACAACTGCAGAAACCAGGCAGGACAAAAACCTCATACTACAAATAAATGCAGGTGAATTTCAGAATCTGAATAATCCCTGAAACTCCATCCTGATACTGCCGTGTGAATTATATCTTCATTTTTTCCAAGCCTCTATTCTAGTAAACTGGTTTTATTCTTTGAAATTTACAAATAGATGTATCCCTGGCATACTATACTCTGCATATTTCTAAATACAATTTTTAAAACTTTTCTTATTAATTTCATACCTTTCATCTTTTCTTTAAAAGAAGTGTTTTATGTTTGTTTCCTAATCCTAATCCTGGTATTATTGCTTTGAACCATGAATACATTATTTACATATGTAACAACACAATTATAAACATGGCAGTACCCTGGCAGTGAGTCTGACAGGAGAGCTACTAGCAAGAGGGTACGATGCACAGCACGGCTATGCCAGACCACTACTCTGATGACAGAACTCATCACAATAATTAGCAGAATTGAAATTCTAAACCTGAGTTTGATTAAGTCTGGATATTTCCTTCAATATTTCCTGATGTTGGCTTCAGGCCACTAAACACACAGACACACACAAAAGCACAATTTAATATGGGTGTAATACTGCATTTATATTCACATTAGTACCCATTTTCAAGAAGGTCTAATTTAATATATGATAAAGGTTTCAGTTGGAACATTAATTCACTAAATTTTTAAAAGTATCTTTTTAATTAATTGCAATTAGTTGCATTTAGATATTGCAATGATCATGTAGGAGGTGGCTGGAATCAAACTTATGCATGGAAAACTCCAAGCTGCAAAGTTACAATCTGGGTCTGTATTCACATAGGGATTGTCATAAGTCTCTATGTGGATAGGAAGCACTGTAGAAGTGGGAGTCTTATATCCCAGAATGTCCTGGTTATGCCACTTGGGATAACACAGACCCTATGCCAAAGATAATTTACAAGATGTCATTCTCTATGCATAGTAGTTATTTTAAAGTAATTCTTTTTGTACACCTGAGTGGCACAGAAGCCCATGTCCTGCTATCTATACCTGTGCAGTTCTTTACCTAAGATCCAACTATGTATTCACCAGTGAATCACAAGCAACTGAGGGCTAGAAATTTTATGAGCATCCTTTTTTGTGTTAAAAAACAAAACACAAAATCAATAACATATTTGCTTGCCCCCCCACAGAGAGAGAGAGAGAGAGGGCACTTAAATTGTTCTAACTCTGAACTCAAGTTTACTGTAGGGGTACCCTAGGCTGAACTGGTCTTATGCTGTATCCTGGGTAATGAGATTATAGGCATATACTATCATTCTCATGTTTCAATGGACTTTCTTTCTCTTTTTTCCTTTCTTCTTTCCCTTCTCTCTCTCTCTCTCTCTCTCTCTCTCTCTCTCTCTCTCTCTCCCCCTTCCTTCCTTCTTTTGCTTTCATTTTAAAATAATTTTTGCATACAATAAATCCTTGCATACAATAAATCCTCTGCCATTTCCTCCATGTTCCTTCCCACCTCCCAACCCAAGCAACTCCGTGACATTTCTTTCTTTCACTTTAGAAAACTAAGAGGCAAACAAAAAGGAAGAAAACATATGCATACACATGCACACACACACACACACACACACACTAACCCATAGATTGTATACCATAACACATCAGCAAAATACCAATAAGACAATAACAACAAAAATACCCAAACAAAGCAATATAAGGCAAAAGTATACAAAAATACTAGTGAGGTTATATTGTGTTGACCATTTATTGCTTGTCATAGATCCTACTGTAAAATATGGTTAATAGATACTGTGAGAATCCATTGGAGAGTGAATAATTTTTGTGAATGGATTTAAAGCCCACTCTATTAGATGAACACCATGCCTGACACACTCAGTGGCCAAGAACCTGAGAATGGATAATCCAAGGACCTAGGGGCAAACAAAATATTCTTGTTCTGCTAAAAGAACATAGCAATAAAATGACTTCTAATGAGATTGGGCTTTACCAATAGAAATGAGGTTTTCTTTCATTTGAAAAAATTCCCATGTTTTTAAGGAAGAGTCACAGAAGTTTATGTACATACTTAAGGAAATTTTTTTCACTTATTTTTCTGTACTCAAAGTAATTAAAATCTGTTCATCCCATTTTGTGACTAATCATTTGATAGTCCCATAGAATCTCACTTGACTGGGATGCTTCTAAATTACATTTTTTGTCTTTTCAAATTTGAATAGAATTGAAAATGACATTTCAGAATTCCCTAAGAGATATCTTCAAGTTTTGAATGAATGGCTTACGAAACAGTTCAGTGACCATGGCAATATATCAGTGGTCAGATAGTTGTTTTGGATATGCAAATCCTGGGTTCAACCCTCAAGACTGGTAACAAAAGAAGAAAAAAATTTAATCAAAAGTGTTCCTCTAAATACTCAAATTTAAGATGAAAAGGAAGAAGATAAGCTGGGATCCCCAAAATTCTTGGTGCATATATTAATAGAAATTAAGCAAAATCCAAAATTTCTCAAAAAAGTATCTAAAAGTAATCATTCATTAGGGCCCATGAAACACTGCCAATTGCATGATAATGTAAATCATTATACATCCAAATTTTTATACTAGATTTTAAAACAAACTACATCAATTTTGAACAAATGTGTGTCTAAATATTACTAAACATTTTGTCAAAGACTATTACATAGTGGTCTATCACTATGTTCTTTGCAAAAAATAAAATTTTGGCAGCATTGAAAATATTTTGTGCAAAATATTTTTTTTAATTAAATCAAAGTTATATTGGATATGAAATATAATAACATAAGTGATATTGATACTAATAAAAACAAAACATATTTTAAAGTACACATATATGATAAATTCATTCTGATCTCACATATCTGCAGTGATTACTAACAGAAAACTAGTTTGAGCACTAACCTAGCAAATCATTGATATCTCTAGTTGCAATATGTTGTGGTTTCATTGAAAATGGCCCCCAAATGGAGTGAAACTATGAGGAGGTGTGGCCTTGCTGGAGTAGCTGTGGCCTTGGAGGAAGTGTGTCACTGTGGAGGCGGGCTCAAGATACCACCCAGTGTCTCAACTCACTTCCTGTTTCCTGACTATCAACATGTCTATCAGCTCATGTACATGCCACCATGTTGTACTGTGATGATCATAGACTAAATCTCTTAAAATATAAACCACCCCAATAAAATGTCTTTCCTTTATAAGAGTTGCCATGTCCCTTCACTGCAAGCGGAAACCTAAGACAACATACACGCTTGTATTTGCTTTTGAAGTTGCGTTTAAAATTCCCTGCATATTACCTTATTTTATTATCAGAATTCTACTGAAGCTTATCTTTCCTGAACTAATGGAATGTGTTTAGAGAGATATTTTTCTAATTATTGCCTATATTTTATTAATCTGGCAGGTGAAAGTCTAAATTAATATTGATTCTTTCCTCTATAAAAACTGTGCAAACACATTTGTAATGCCTGAAGATGACATTTGGTTTTGTATTATTGTGAATTATCATGCCACATCTAGGCTTTTCAAAGTCATATTTTCTGAAGTATATATTTTAAAATGCCAGTTTAAAGAAATTGTGACTGGTGCCAACTTCCTAGAAATGGGATGCATTTTAGGGGACTAAGTTTTAGTTAAATTTCAAAGATGAAAGCCAGTGTGAAATAAAGAAAAAAAAAATCACACATGGCATGGTAGTTTCTTCTATGAAACAGGGTCTAACTCATCTGTCATATTTAATTATTTTATGCACAGACGTATTGCTTTCAGATATCAAAATCTAGATTGTGTGGATTATCTCAATACATTTCTCTTTGGGGCTACTGAAATAAAATTCACAGTTATGAACCCTTATGAACAAGAAAGCAGATTGAAAATAAAATGATCTGAATAATGGAATCATAAAGTTGCTATGGTGGAAAGAACTTCTTTGAAAATGTATTTTATCCTCATGAATTGAAGTGGGTGCACTTAATCTTTCCCTTACCATCTATAATACAAAGAAATATGTAGCCTCAAACAGCTCCTCAAAGGCACTTGAAAATTATTTAAGTAATACCAATTTCCTTCCCTTAATATACTCCTCCCTTCCTTCCTCCTTCTTGCCTCTCTCTCCTTCTATCCCTCTCATGTTTTCCTTTCTTTTTGCCTGACCGGTTTCTGATCCAGTGAGTCTCATATTTGCATATTTTGAGATAATTGATGCCTGGGAAAAAGAGAAAAGCTAACTTAAAACATTAACAGAATGGAACCAGAATCAGAACTGGCAGTTCTTTTTTTCAAATTTTCATCTGCATACTTGCCAGCTCAATGCATTTGGAACAATACTTCAAACTTAATGATACTTAGATTTCCTCATTGCAGGATTACTCAAAAGGATAAGGTGTAATACATAAAGAGCATCTACAATGTTACAAACTGAAAAAAATAGAAGTTACTGTTAAGGAAAAATATAAACACACTTTAAAATTACCTTAACCAGACAGACAGGAATTGGCTATGATGCATGTTTGTGGAATGTTCATATTGAAAGCAGCCACATTTTACTAGAATAGTTATTCCATGCATGCTAATGCTTTGCTGTCACTTTTGTTTAGTGGTTTGGTTTGATTTTAGAAAGGGCATGTGTTTCATCAGACAGTATCACACAGTATTGCCCAGGCAGGTCAGGAACTTTCTCTATAGACCCTGCCCTTCCTGAAATCCCAGGAATCCTCTACACAGTTCTCTTAAGTACTAATACTATGTACTATGACCACAGAAGAGAACCACCTTAACCAACTGATTCTAATTCATAAGCATGACGGCTCCACAAGAAACAAAGTTTATCAGGAAGCTTCATTTGGGGATGAATCCCCAACAAGGCAAAGCTTTGTTTCTCAAATGTAGTTCAAATGACAAAAATATTCATTTGCTCCAATAACTCACTTTGGGAATGATAAAAAGTTAATGACACTAAAAGAGAGTAGTCTCAAAAATGTCTTCTAGGATGTAACATAATAACCCAGGAGCTATACATCATTGATGTGATTAGCTGAAACTAACAGTGTTCATAAAATTTCATGTAATACAGCTTGCAGTGAAGAAATGGCCCAACTTTCCTGTTCACAAACTGAGCTGAATCTACGAAGGCTAAAGCATGTGGATGTAATGAGTCTTGAAGGGTGCTGACTCTAGAAAATGGTCCTACTGTTATTTGTGTATCCAAAGATACGCATTCAAATGGTACTTTTGATTTGCTCAGAAAAGTTGGCTTTCACATGTGCTTTCTTGTAGAGGAAAGCTGATTATGATTTCTTTCATTAACAGTCTCATCACGATGTGGGATTTACCTCTGTATGCTGTGGATACCATTAGTTAATAAAGAAGCTGTTTTGGGCCTGCACAGGGCAAAATAGAGCTAGGCAGTGAAAACTAAACAAAATGCTGGGAGGAAGAAGGTGGAGTCAGTGAGAAGCCAGGTAGCCCTGCTGGAGACAGAAGTACCGGAATCTTGTTGGTAAGGCACAGCCATATGGCAACACACAGATTAATGGAGATGGATTAGTTTAGGATATAAGGGCTAGCTGAAAATATGCTTAAACTATTGCCCAAATGGTATAACAAATAACATAGTATTTGATTGATTGTTTCATGGTCTAGGTAGCAGGGAAAGAACAAGCAACCTCCTCCAACATTATCAAGCTACAGTAATGACTGGCATGGAAAGCAGTGTCCATAAGTACAATAGTGGTATAGATATTATAGCAGCAACCAGCTACTTTCTGATTGTATATAAGGCCTGCTCCACAGGATATGTAGTGCCCATTAGTGCAATAGTGGTAAAGATATTTCAGCACCAACTAGCTAGTTTCTGATTAGACATAAGGCCTGCTCCACAGGATATGTCTAATTCTTTTTCAATAATTATCTTTATATTTACCCAAAAATTAATGAAGCTATCAGTTTTCATCAGAGAGATTTTTTTAGTAATGTCAGCTAATACAGACACTATCAAATTATTCAAATTATAAAGAATAACTAACTGTGGATATCTGAACCATAAACAGGTTTACAACATCACACATACGAGAGAGAGAGAGAGAGAGAGAGAGAGAGAGAGAGAGAGAGAGAAAGTATGAGTAGAGTACTCATAGGCAGTGAATGATTGCAAGTAAACAAGAGTTTTCAGACATATTGGAACAGTTTTCATATGAAATCGCACTGGTGTTGACAGTATAGACAAGACCTGTACAAGCTTAAGTCAGACAATATCTAGACATGGAAGAGGGAAACTGGTAAGAAATCCTACCCATAGCAAAAGGGCCATTGGTAATCAATGGTGTCTAGGAGAAGGAAACTTATTTTTCTTTAAGGGTATGGTTCCTTGTGGATGTAACACTCTCAGGTTGAAAGCCACACACCAAAGAGTATATAGATAGTACTAATTAGACTTGATTTGTTTAGAACCAAAAATGACAAACAAAGGATAAAAATGAAGATATATAGTTGGGTAGGTTTGGAATCCTGGGTGGTCCTTGTAGAAGACTGGTAAAGAGTGTGTGTGTAGTGAGAGGCTGCTTGTTTGTTCTAGCTGCTCAGCCCTGAAATAATCACATAGAAACTGTATTATTTAAAACATTGCTTGGCCAATGACTCTAACATATTCCTAGCAAGCTCTTACATATTAAATTAACCAATTTCTATTGTTTTATACTTTACCATGAGGTTTGTGGCTTACTGGCAAGGTTCCAGCTAGCTCTTGAGTCTTTCTCCTCAGGCACCTCCATGGCATCTCCTGATCTGCATTATTTCCCCCAGCATTCAGTTTAGTTTTCTCCACCCATCTCTATTCTACCCTATCTAATAAAAGCAACACATATGAATAAGGACTTCCTACATCAGGTGTGGAAGAGTAAAACAAACATGACTAAAATGCAATATATGAATTTTTGAATAATTAATAAACTACTTTAAATTAAAATGTCTTGAATAAAATATATAATCTAAGTCAATTTGCAAAAAGTTGAGATGTATAGATCACTTAAGAATGTCTAAATAAACATTGAAGTAGATTCTAAGGAATTTTATTTTTACTTGAAACATGTATATTTGTATAGGAATAAATAACAAGTAGGTTCCAATCCATCCTTTCTAGAAACTTATTAAAATTCATGTTTATCTGAAAGCCATTGCTCTCTTTTGGATGGTATTATCTTGATTTTTTTCTACTTCTATTATGCTTTATGCCTTTTATATTTTTGTGCTTTTTTGGTGTCTTAAGAACCAATACAATTTTTAAATTTTCCATTCTATATGTCAAGTTGACAGAAATTTAATTCCATGAAGATTTCATAGTTGATTAAAAAATTTTACAGTTTCACATGTTATTCTGCAAATGAACCATCATCTATAAAATTAATGTCCCTTTAATCAGTTAATTCAAATTTTATTTCTTTAAAGTATTCCCAATTATTTCTGGGATTCCTCAATGAGGACTCTTAAATGGCTCATGCATGCCCCTTTCACAGTCATTTTGTGCTATACTCTTCCACTGGTTTCCCAGTTTGCCCATGCTTTTGACACTCTGGCATTCTACAAATGGTAACTAGCCATCCAAAAGTTAAAGTTTCTGCTGACGTGTGTGTCTCAGAAGGATCTTGTCTTCCAAGTAGGTGGATACATTGGTAACAGAGTAGAAATAACTATGACCCTTTCCTATCATACTCTGTCAATTCATTCACAGCACCATGCCATGTGTGTTATATACAAGACAGACAGAGAAAATAAAGCAAGCTCCTCCATGGGGTTAGATCACAGATGTGTCATTGAGATGGCTGTCCATTATATGGGTAAAATTAATCTGACTGTTGAATAGGATCAAGACCCCAGTACTTCAATATTTGTTTCTTAGAATATTCCCCAATGTACTTAAAAAATATCTGAAAAAAATATTTGTTCAAAAAAAATCAGTCTCTGGTTGCAAGCCTGGATTTGCGTTTGTTTTTAAAACTTGACATCAGAATCACTTATTTTCACCTCTTTGGGATTCAGTCATTTCATGAGCATGGAAATAAAATAAATTGTCCCTTTATGCACTTCTAGCTAAGACCAAGTGAAAATAATCACTGTTCATACATCAGAGGATTTGGGTATAAGATTTTATTTCCCCCTTTTTATTAAAAATAGATTAATTTCTCATACAATATATTCTGATTACAGTTTCCTTTAACAGTTCCTGCACACCTCCCTTCCACTCTGGATCTACTCCTTTTTTATTTCTCATTTGAAAATAGCAGACTTCTAAGAGATAACAACCAAACAGTACAAAATAAAATATAATAAGATAAAGCAAAAACCATCACATCATCACATCAAGGCTGGACAAGGCAGACCGACAGAAGGAAAATATGCCCCAAGAGAAGACACAAGAATCAGAGATCCACTCCTTCACATGCTCATCAGTCCCATAAAAATACTAAACTGAATGCTATACTATCTACACAGAGGACCTGGTGCAAACCCATTCAGGCCGTCTTCTTGCTACAGCAGTTTCTGTGGGTTTATATGAGCTTTGCTCAGTAAGTTCTAAAAGAGACAATGATTTGTTATGATAACCTAATACAGAGCACAAGACTGTAGAGGGCGCTATTAACTTTTGGCTGTTTTAATGTTCTTATGGGAACATTAAAGCTCTTTATGTAGGTGAGTTATGCTGGGTTACTTACTATCACACAGAGTCTCCTTCAAAGCTAAGGAACTTCCATGAGAGTAGTTATTCCTATTTTAGCCCCACCTCTCCTATTTATGGAAGGGGCTTGACTCACATGATTGTTAACATCAGAAGATGCTAATGTGGTTAGACAGCATTCTTGAGTCTGCTGTCCATGTCTGCTTGGCTTGAAAAGGGATGCTCTCTCTGCTTCTCAGGGGTGTGTTTAAGTGAAATACAGGTTGGGCTTGGGTCAAGTGATTCCAGCTCAGCCTGGGAGAAGATGTATAAAAGAAATCTCACTGGGACACTACAACTAAGCCATGTGCTTCTATCTAGATTTGATCAGCAATAAACCTGGCATTTGTAGCTTCAATTTCCTGTGTCTAGAAACTCTCTTACAACAGAATTAGACCTCATGCCAATCTTTAAGGGAAAGTCAAGAAGCAAGTATTCTGCCTAGGATATATTAGGCTTCAGAAAAAACTGGGTATTTCAAGTAGGCACATAGGGATATATATTGAATTTAGGGTAGACATTAGTAGCGAACAGGATAATAAATGTTCATATATGAAAATGCAAAAATCTGGATGTGTCATTATCATATATAAGTATATTTCAAAGATATTTGGCATAAGTCAAATGAATTATGGCAACAATGATAGAGAACTGTACTTCTTTCCTGAACAAGATTAGATTCTCCAAACTGGATCAGTGTCACCAGCCCTAAATCAAGATCTCTCTGAGTCATGCTACCCTAGCAGGTCTTTTGGGGTACTTCGTGAGAGACTCTCCACAAGTGATTCATCCTGGCTTGCTCAAGGCAACTGATTTGATACAGATAGAATTCAATTAGAATCCCACACACTTCACCTCTGACTCATCTAAGGTGCTCATTGTCATAGTAATTGAAGACATCTGTCCTACTGAACAATGCAGGAACAAGCTTGTACAGCTCAATCAACTACTGATTAAATCAATGCCTCCTGTCAAGTTGAGCTAAGGATGAAGGCTGGAGACAGAGTCAAATGTGTTTATTAGATATGTCTAAGCATGCTCTCTATGGTCCTTGCTGCCATTATTTATGGATTTAAATACATTGATTGTCAGTTCATCATAATAAAATTCCATCATTATGCATGATTGAATAATATTAAATGAAAAAGTAGAACATATTTGTTTCAGCATTCAACAGAATGGTTTCAATTTATCTTATCATAAGATATTCCTCTTTTTCTCATGGTTAGTATTCTGCCTATCCAATTCCTAGGTAAATGTTACCATAAAAAGTGAGAAATGATTAACACATCAGTGACTCTATACAATGTTCACACATGCTTAGGCTTTCCTTCAATATTATCACTATAAATAAATATTAATTAATTATATTGAAACTTAAATTTTTAGTTAAAATGATGATCTGATTCTGACTAGTTAATATGAGAAATGATGATATTAATTATTTTTAATAACGCTATACATGAAAAATACAGAATTATTGTTAGGTTCTTTTTTATGATTTTTTAAATAGAATGGTTAAATCTATCTACATATTAGTTTTTGTTAAGGTAGCATAAATGTAAAACCTTTGACTTTATCCACTCAATGATTAAAATGCTTTAGATTTAAAATTTAGTAGAAATTTTAAAATAGTCAAAAATTAGAAGCTATTTCATTTCTAAAATTGTTCATATCAAAAATGTGGTACATTTACACAATGGAGTATTACTCAGCAAGGAGGATTCTTGTGGTACACCTAGATCTCGTGGGAAGTAGAAGGGGAAGTAGAAGAGAATTTGTGAGTGGACTGAGTACAGGTGGGGATGGGTGCATGAGCAATCGGGTGGGGAGGGTAAAGAGGGGTAGAGTTCTGAGGGGTCCCACTGGTAGGTGGCATTTTGGGGTATAGTGGAAGCCAAACACAAGGGAATCTTTCAGGTGTCTATGGTGAGAACCCCAGCCTAAACTCCTAGGAACAGAGGATAAGTAGCCAGAACAGGCCATCTTCTGTGATCAGACTGGTGCCTGAACCAATTGTCATCAGAGAGGCATTATCCAGCAGCTGATGCAGGAAGATGCAGAAACCCACAACCAAACAGCAGAGATCAGGAATCCTGCAGAAGTGGGGGAGATATGATTGTAGGAGACAGAGGGGTCAAGAACACCGGAAGAAAACTCATAGAATCATCTAAACTGGGATCAATAATGAGGGAGCCTGCATGAGATTGACCTCGGCACTCTGCATATATGTGACAGGTGTGTATCCTGGTCCTCTTATGCGACTCCTAACAGCAGGAACAGGGGTTGTCTCTGACTCTTTTACTGGCTTTTTGGACCCTACTCCTCATTCTGGGTCACTTTGCCCAGCCGTAATACATGGAAAGGTGCTCAGTCTTACTGCAATTTGATATATCATGATTTATTGATAGTCGTGGGAGACCTGACCTTTCCTGGATGAAGACAGAAAAGGAGGGATGGGAGAGGGAATGGGGGATAGGAGGTGGATAGGGAAGGGAGTGAGAGGGGAGGATGAGGGGTAGGCTGCAGCTGGGATGTAAAATACATGAATAAAAAGAATAACAATTAAAAAATATTTGTCCCCAAATCTTCTTCTCACCACTGGAACTGCTTTCCTTCTTGCCAAATGGCATGCATTTGGTGTTGCTCCTCTGGCAATTTGTAGTGCTGTTCTGACACTAGATAGGCATCCTCTCAATGTCCCTTGCTCTTGTTATTGTTTTATTAAAATATATCTATTGTCTGTCAACAAAAAATAGTAACTTTAACTTCTGAATTCATCTCACTTAAAATCTATTACTGTGCATGAATGGATGATATTAAATAAGATGATTGACATTCTTATTTCAAAAAATGAGTTATAATTTATTTTAATTACAAAGTTCTACTTTTTCATTAAAGTTAGTATTCTATCTGTCAACTTCTTAGCTAATGTATTTAATAAGCAGTGTAGCTGAGACAGGTCTACTTCAAACATGAGAACTGTATATAATATCATTGTTTCAGATATGAAAAGTCCCATGAAATTCTCATGTGTTGATGGCTTTTTTTCTGCAGTTTATGGTGCTAGTAAAAGGTGATAGGGTATATAGGCACTGGATAATGTACTCTGAGTTCATATTATACAAGATATTATGAGTTGATTCTGGGCAGGCACAAGGTGACTGAAGGGGTGTCTTTGAGGGTGGGAACTTGGTTCTGGCTCACTGTTTGTATCTTGGTGCTGTTTGTCTCTCTTCTCCTAGTTGCTACCAGGGAATTAGCTTCACTACGCCAAACCTATGATTTTCTGCCTCACTTGTCATGTTCTTAATGATCTGAAACCCATTATCATAAATAATTCTTCCTTCAAGTCATTCCTCCCAAATACTAACTAGGTCATGGTGATGAAATCCATATAACATATGCCAGTAATTCTCTGGACTTACTGTTTTACCATCTCATCTCCTTCTGTCTCTATAACCTTTCCAAGAAACACACCCTGGTGACCCCAATTTACAGAAACATGACAATGAAATGAAAATGTAAACTTGTATACAAATCAAATTTATATTTTAATCTTTACAACAATATCATATCTTGGCTCTGGAAGTACAGAACATAGTTTTACTAGGAGATAAACTCAAGACTTTGAAAGAAACTGGCTCAACACAACATTGGAAATTCCAAGTTCTACTATGACATTTGCAGGATATGCCGCATTAGTCATAAGTGAATTTCTAGCATTTTGAGTGTCTTTCGATTTTGTTGAGACAAAAATGCACTAAAATATTAAATGATATTGTGTATGTCTCATCAGTAAGTTATTATTTTAAGAATAAAATGTACTGAAATTTGCATTGAATGGTATTGGTAAAATTTACTAAGATATTTTATAAACAGAACAAATTTTCATTTATCTTTACATAGGATCAGTGTGTCAAATAACAAGAGGCAGAACTATAGAAATAATAACAATAATAACCTCCAGTGACATAGTTTCTCACAATTGCAAAACAAGTCTAAGTGTTTATTCCTTGATCATAAACTTCGGGCAAAGCTTTTACTTCCCATGTTTCATCCATGAATAATGTAAGGGCTCACCTTTGAACTTCTTAAGGTTCACAACCTCACATAGTAAGGCCGTAGGTTCAGACAGAAGTCTTACACAGGTCAAGTAGATAAGATTTATTGACTATACACTAAATGACCCATGACTACTGTGGCCTTTGTTTTTCAATGATTGGCATAATTACCCAATCAGCTATAATTTTTTTCTTTTTTCCAGAATACAGTAACAGTTATTTCTTCCTGCAACCAACTGTCATCTGCTTCTAGTCTATAAGCTACAAAATCATATCATCAAGTTTCATAAAATAGCACATGAAATAGAATATGTGGCATGTGAGTGTATTTTTATGATATTGATCAAGTTCATAAACTTTGTACACAAGTCAAAGACTGATTATCAATAATTAAGAAGGATATTAAAGTGAATTGTGTAATATGGGAGAAGATGAAAAATTCTACAGAAAAATAAATAATTCAAGCAGGATAGCTAGCACTAAGATACTCTGAATGTGGAAGAAGCAATTGTCTAGGGTATCGGGGGAGGTGGTCAAAGCCCTTAGCATCAACAGAAGTAGTTCCAAGGAAACAATGGGAAGTTGTTGAAGCATCATGCTTGAGTTTCAAAGCAAATGCTTAAACAAGATCTGAACAAAAGGTTGGAACAAGATAGTGATGAAATAATACTTGCTAGAACCCACTGAATAATAAAAACAACAATAATAATAACATCTAGATTCAATTGAATATTTATGTGAGAAAAATTTGTGATTAAATTTTGCCTAATATTATTGTCTGAATTTATTAGGATGAGATCATATTCTGGGCCTCCTCTTAGAACTTTTATATTAAATTTAAGATAAATATAAACAGCCAAAATATAATATGAGCTTCAATATACCTGTTAAAAATCTCTCTTCAATTTAAAAGAAATATTGTATATGGTTTTTATTATATATAATAATACAATAAATTTTATGTAATATAGAATTCCATATTATATAAACATATAGGTTTTATGTTATATAGATATATTATTTATATATATACTTATATATGTGTGTGTATAGTTTCTTTTTCTTTTTTTGGATTTTTAGTTCTGAACACAATTTTTTATTAATTTTTTGAGCTCTACGTAAAGCAAAGAAAACCAGCTCACAAATCACAATCCCAGAGAACCTAGACAACAATGAAGACCCTAAGAGAGAAATACATAGGTCTCATCTACATGGGAAGTAGAAAAAGACAAGATCTCCTTAGTAAATTGGGAGCATGAGGACCTTGGGAGAGGGTTGAAGGGCATGGGAGTAGAGAAATATGTAGTTTCTTTTTCTAATTGAGCAAAGAGAGTCACTTGGATTTCAGACTTTCATCTTTACCTCTTATTTTCTTTGCCTCTTTATTTTCTTCCTTCTACAGTTACATAGAGTATAAAAATGAAAAAGTAAACCTTTCTCACTAACTGTATTTTTCTTGTGCCAGTAGAGAAGACTCCTAAGAGCAGGAGCATGTTTGTCTCCGACTCTTTTGCCTTCTTTTGGGACTATTTTGCTCATATAAGTTGCCTTGTCCAGACTCAATATGAGGATGCCTTCTCTTACAACTGCTTGCTGTTTTTGTGAAGTTTAGAGCCATCTCTTGGAGGCCTTCTCTTTTCTGAATGGGAATTGATTGGCAGTGGATCTGGGGGAATGAGGAGGTGGAGGGGAACTGGAAGGAGTGAAGGGAGGGACTGTGGTTAGGATGTATTGTCTGAGGAGAATCATTTTCTTTTCTAATTTAATTCTTTTATGTTTTTTACTGAGCTATACATTTTTCTCTGCTTCCTACTCTTCCTCTCTGCTCCAGTTCAACCCTCTTCCATGGTCCCCATGCTCTCAGTTTCTCAGGAGATCTTGTCTTTTATTACTTCCAATATACATTAGATCCATGTATGTCTCTCTTAGAGTGCTTATTGGTGTCTAGGTTCTCTGCGATTGTGAATTATAGGCTGATATTTTTGCTTTATGTCTAAAGGCCACTTATCAATGAATACATATGATATTTGTCTTTCTGGATCTAGGTTACCTCACTCAATATGATGTTTTCTGGATTCATCCATTTGCCTACAAATTTCAAGATGTCATTTTTTTCTGCTGTGAAGTACTCCATTGTATAATTATACCACATTTTCCTTATCTATTCTTTGGTTGAGGGGCATTTAGGTTGTTTCCAGGTTCTGGCTATGACAAACAATGCTGCTACGGACAATGTTGAGCACATGTCCTTATGGTATGATTGAGCATCCTTTGAGTATATACCCAAAAGTGGTATTGCTGTGTCTTGACATAGGTTGTTTCCTAATTTTCTGAGAAATTGCCATACCTATATCCAAAGGGGCTGTACCAGTTTGACCTCCCACCAGCAATGCAGGAGCATTTTTTCCTTCATCCCACATTCTCTTCAGCATAAGTTGTCATAAGTGTTTTTGAGCTTGGCAATTCTGACAGGTGTAAGATGGAATCTCAGCGTTGCTTTGATTTACATTCATCTGTGGCTAAGGATGTTGATTATTTCCTTAAGTGTCTTTCAGTCATTTTAGATTCCTCTGCTGAGAGTTCTCTGTTTATGTCTTTGTCCCCATTTTTATTGGATTATTTGTTATTTTGATGACAAATATCTTGGGTTCTTTGTATATTTTGGAGATCAGTCCTCTTTCTGATGTGGGGCTGGTGAAAAGTTTTGTCCCATTCTATAGGCTGCTGTTTGTCTTGTTGACTGTGTCCTTTGCATTACAGAAGCTTTTTAGTTTCAAGAGGTCCCATTTATTAATTGTTTCTCTCAGTGTCTGTGCTACTCAGGTAATATTTAGGAAGTGGTCTCCTGTGCCAATGCTTTCAAGTTGAAGAAGACACCAGAAAATGGAAAGCTCTCCCATGCTCTTGGGTACGTAGAATTAACACAGTAAAAATGGCAATCTTACCAAAAGCAATCTACATATTCAAAGCAATGCCCATTATAATTCCAGAAAAATTCTTCACAGACCTTGAAAGAACAGTACTCAACTTCATAAGGAAAAGCATAAAACCCAGGATAGCAAAAACAATTCTGCTCAGTAATGGAACTCCTGGAGGCATCACAATCCCTGACTTCAAACTCTACTACAGAGCTACAGTACTGAAAACAGCCTAGTATTGGTGTAGGAGGGTCCTTCTGTATTTGGATTGCTTTTATTGGTTAATAAAGAATCTGCCTTGGCCTTCTGATAGGGCAGGACTTAGATAGACAGGATAAAGAGAAGAGAATGCTGGGAAGGGGACAGAGCCAGAGAGAGCCACCGCCATAAAGCTCACAGGACACAGACGCTGAATCTTTCCCGGTAAGCCACGACTAGTGGCGACACACAGATTATTAGAAATGGGTTAAACAAATATGTGAGAGTTAGCCAATAAGAGGCTAGAGCTAATGGGCCAGGCAGTATTTCAACGAATACAGTTTCCGTGTAATTATTTCGAGTACGCACTGGGAGCCGGGCGGGACAGAACAAGGGGCCCTGCGCTGGGAACACAGCCCTAGCCCCTCATTACCACATAGTATTGCCATAAAAACAGAAAGGAAGACCAATGGAACCAAATTGAAGACCCAGATATTAATCCACACACATATGAACACCTAATTTTTGACAAAGAAGCAAAAAAATATCAAATGGGATAAAAGAAAGCATATTCAACAAATGATGCTGGCTCTACTGGATATCAATATGTAGGTGAATGAATATGGATCCATATCTATCTCCATGCACAAAACTCAAGTCCAAATGGATCAAAGACCTTAACAGAAATCCAAACACACTGAACTTCATAGAAGAATCTATTTTCAATGGATTATGTAGATAGATTGATTGATTGATAAATATTGATAGATGATAGATAGATAGATATAGATAGATGATAGGATGATAGATAGATCGATCAATTGATAGATGGATGGATAGATAGATAGATGATAGGATGATAGATAGGTTGATCAATTGATAGATAGATGGATGGATAGATAGATGATAGGATGATAGATAGATTGATCAATTGATAGATAGATAGATGGATGGATAGATAGACAGACAGAGAGAGAGAGAGAGAGAGAGAGAGAGAGAGATAGGTGATAGACAAAAAGACAGACAGACAGATACATAGATGATATAATGGTAAATATCAATAGATGATATATATACACACATAGATAGATAAACAGATACATAGATAGATGATGGATTGATAAATATAGATATAGATAGAATGTAGGTAGATAGAGAGATAGACAAATAGATGATAGATAGATAGATAGATAGATAGATAGATAGATAGATAGATAGATAGATAGATAGATATCACAGGTGGAGTTAGAGATCATGTAAACATCCAAGGCTTCCTGATTTGAAATCTTGTTCTGCTAAGGCATTGTTAGAGCTTTAAAGGCAAACCAGTCTCTGACATTCCTTGCCAAAAGATCAAAATCTTACACTTAGGTTTTGACAGCAAGTGCCCTCATTTGTAAAGTAAAAAATAATTAGTCCTGAGGCAATTTCAATATTCATGTAATATAATATTCTCTTAAGTGATGTTTAATTTATCATTTGGGTTTCATAAAATGTACTTAGATCATATTCACCCCTCTTCCAATTCCTTGATACTCACCCACTCTGTCACTTTATTTTTAAATTTTTAATAAATGTATATTGGTTGTGCAAAGTAAGAATTTTCATTCACCACACGGTGGTGGCACACGCCTTTAATCCCAGAGGCAGGTGGATCTCTGTGAGTTCAAAGCCAGCCTGGTCTACAAGAGCTAGTTCCAGGACAGGCCCCACAGCTACAGAAAAAGCTTGTCTCAAAGAAAAAAAAAGAATTTTCATTGGAATTTGAGATAAGAAATTAGTGAGGGGAGTACAGAAAATGCTGTTCCTTTAAAGTGTATTCCACATGTGTCATCTAAACAGGTATAAGTATGTCCATTATTATTTGTGTTCTTATACATTTTTTTTTCATTTTTATTTGTTACATGTTAACAGTATGGGGGACTCTGTACTGCACAATATGCTACATATTGTTGATTTTAATTCATCATGGAGTTTCAAAATGTGTCTCTTCCTAGATAAATTAAAAACAAAATTTAAATATCAAATGATATATTTTCTTTGTAGGCCACGGATCTTGCAAAGCAAAGTAGTCTATTAGTTTGGTTTCTTTCATGACGCAGTGTGTTGGAGTTTGAATAAGAGATGTCCCCCACAGGATCATGTGTCTCTCTCTATATTTGGTCCTGAGCTGATGGCAGTGTTTTTAAATGTTGATTCTTTAGGAGGTACATCTTTGGAAGCAGTGAGTTTCTGGGATTATCCCACTTAGACTGTAGAGCAAAGCTCAGTTTCCTGCTCCACTTGAGATCCTAATGACTCAGACAGAAAGAGGTAAGTGGCATCTGCTGTACAGCTCTGTCTTATAGAACTAGCCTCTACCATGCCTTTCCCCCAAAACGGGCTGTATATCTTAAACTGTAACCCAGAATAAACCCTCTTTCCTTACGTTGTTTCTTTGGGGACCCTTAGTCATATTAAATAGAAAAGTAGCTACCAGAGGACTTATAGAAAGAATTTGGAATTTTTATTATTATACCAAATTCAATTTGAATAGCCAAAACTTTTCATCAGTTGATCCAATAACGTAGAAATTTTCAGATTACTTGATTTTTCTTACAAATATTTCAAAAAATTTTCTTAATGTTTCTAGAAAAAAATAAACCCTATGATAAGAAGCAAACATTTTCTGAACATCCTACAATTTTCTATTTGTTTTCACACACTGCCATTTCATAAGAGGGAAGAGTTTTAATTTTTCAATGATTAGGAGATTTTGTTATAACTTTGCAGTGGTTATTTTCCAGAAAGGAGAAGAACAAAAATCACAGCTAAAGATTAAAAAAAGAAAGAAACGCAGATAAAATCTGCCATTGCTTATCAGCGTAAATCAGGGACAAGTTCAAGCACAAGTGCAATGATTTTCACTTCTATGTATTGTCAACACCACCCCAGCATAGTGCACTGCTGTGACACAAATGGCAATGGATTGCCAATCAGAACTTGGCTTGAGAAATTCATCACACTAACCATTCCCTAATAAAACCTCTGTGTCAGTCGCCTTCCATTATTGTCTGCTAGAATAAGCATAGATTGTGCCACTAAAGACATTATAGCATGTCTCCATTAGATTTAGTTACACATTATTTTAGAATAATAAAGTGAAACAAAGTTCCAGATTTCTTTCATCTCTCATAGAGACACTAGCAGTGTAGACACATGATGTAGATAATGGCAGAGCTATATAACAGGTCCCTGGTGTTTCCTCATTCAGTCATCAGACGTTCTATTGACGGTCATTTCTCTTAGCTCTTTGGCAAAGGAAATTGGTTCTAAAGGATGGAGGCAGCCCCCACTGACAGACTTCACAGAAGAGCTGATTGCTGTGGTGACTGTTTAAAGATGGAATGAAATCTCATCTCCTTCATGTTCATTGTCTATAAGACATAAAAATTGCCACTTTCAGGAGATTTTAGTTCTCTTTGAAACTCCCACCCTCCAGCAAAAGTTGCTGTTAAATATTATTAATCCTTCACTTATGGCACTGTGGTGGGCACCTATATTTTATAATTCCAAGCTATCCAAATAAAGGAGCCCATTCATCTCTTCTGGGAAACATTATAGTTTTCTTCAAATAATATTTTAAAAAAACAGCTCCATGTTTTACTTTATACAATTTATATCTTGTTTTATGTATTTTTATTTGAAATATATTTTTGTTAAAATCACAATTTATCAAAGATTAAATTTTAAAAAAGAATGAGAATTCTACCTTCTACATGATTGTGGAACTCTACTTTGAAAGCACATGACAGAAGTCCTGTTAAACTTAATTCATTATGAGTAAAATTTTCCTTTCAGGAATATTCTATGGTATATTCTAATTGTAATAATACTTATATTTTGAGATAAGAGAAATCATGAAAAATGAAGTAGCATTTCATCTGTAGGCAAACAGCATTACATAAGG
Source organism: Ondatra zibethicus (assembly GCA_004026605.1). NCBI lineage: Eukaryota > Metazoa > Chordata > Mammalia > Rodentia > Cricetidae > Ondatra > Ondatra zibethicus. Next base: position 91,808 of record PVIU01004129.1, read on the forward strand.
TTGAGGCCTGGAACTTGCCTTAAACCAGACAGTATCTTCCGATTCCAAATGATTAAGTCTTTTGTCTATATTTAATCAACATCCTCACTTTTAACCCATGAGCTGAAAATAAATATGTTTTTCTATGATTTTTAATACAGAAAACAGAAAAGGCAGCATAACCATAACAGAATTTTAAGATGCCGATTATATTTAAGATATAGTTTTTATTCTGAATTTGGCACCATCCTTAATATGTGATTATTACAACAGCTATTGTGCATGAAATCCATGAAAGACTAATTCTTATCACTTATATTTTGAGGTGAAATAAGAAAAGACACAGAGTTTATCTATTTTTTCCAAAAATATACATATAGTAAATAAAGTGGGGAGAGGGTTTGAACCCATTTGTTTACTGGCTTTAGCATCCCCTTTCCTCAACATTAATCAGTAGGATTATGATTGCTTTGTTCTACTTATAAAGAACTTAAGAAATTATAATAATATTCATTTAGCTAGTCAAATACTAAGGACGTTTTAAATATATATATACATATATACACATCAGAATATAGGATGAAGCTGCTGTAAATAAAAATATTTGTTCCTGACCTTGACTCTAATATATGTACAGATTTAGTGATGTTTTAATGGACTCTCCTTTCTTTTTTGATGTCTATAACTCATCACTTTCATAATAATCATTCTGTCCTAATAAATGTGCTTGTTATATAAGTCCGATTGGCTACTTTGGTATTATTGAGTAAAACATGAACACTGGAAATCATGTGAAAATTAGCACATTCAGTGACCACAACTCATCCCTTTTCTAGATGCATGGGGAAGGTGTTTTGTTTTGTTTTGTTTTTATAATGTTAGGATTTGAGTATCAAACCCAAGAATTACAAGATTCTTTCTCACAGATTAGTGACACCAAATCAGGTGGGGTGCTTTTAAAAAAATCTTATTTTACATACCAATTCTAGTTCCCTCTCCTTCCAGTCCTCCTACTCCCTCTACCTTCTCCCCACCCCATTATTCATCCTCTCTTCAGAGAAGGTGAGTCCTCCCATGGGCAGTCAACAAAGTCTGTCACATCACTTGAGGCAGGACCAAGGCCCTCCCCTCTGTATCTAGGCTGAGCGAGGTATCCCTCATGGTTCTTCCCCTGTAATCGAATTGTTTACTTCCTTAACTGTCATCATAGACCTTCATCCAGTAACTGAGGGAAGCAGACGCAGTTATCCACAGCTAAGCACTGAGCCGACCTTCTGGAGTCCAGCTGCAGAGGGAAAAGAGTGACCTTATCAGCAAATAGGCCAAGACAATGTCAGAAACAGCTGACCTGAGCAAGTGGGAGCTCACAGAGAAAGAACTGACAGCTGGGGAAATTGCAGAAGTCAGAACTCGGCCCTCTGAATGTAGTGGCCATTGTGTGGCATAGGCAGGAGCTCACAGAGAAAGAACTGACAGCTGGGGAAATGCAGAAGTCAGAACTCGGCCCTCTGAATGTAGTGGCCGTTGTGTGGCATAGGCAGTTTCTGGGGCCACTAGCAGTGGAGCAAGTATAAATAAGATGGTTTTATATTGTTTACATAGTTTTGCAAATCACCCAATCCTATTAATTCAAAACAAATAGGAGAAAACCTGAAAATCACACTTCCTACGCAGAATTCAAATTTTCTGAGTGAGTCTAATTTTTTTTTTAAAAAAGAGTTTGTCTGCATTCTGATAAGCCAAACAAGACGTAACTATCTGTTTAACAATGCGTAAGAAAAGATGATACTGTATATATCTCACAGTAGAAATTTCTGTGGATAAGGCCTTTATTTACAGATAATCTGTACATGATGCATATGCTAACTAAACTTAGGAGCAAACACTATTCCATGAACAAAAAAACATTTATCACCTTACTTTAATAGTCTTGAAGTTTCTGGAAACCAATTTTTAGGATAGAAAAAAACTGAAATATGATTGAATGCTACATAAACCTAGAACTTTTCAGAAAAAATATGTAGGTACAACTTATTTGAAAAATTGTGCATTTGAGTCAGTTTCAAAATACATATAATGGGCTTTTTGACTGTAGAGTTTTTCACAGAAAGTATGTGTATGTGTCTGTATGTACATATGTATGTTTGTGTGCTTTTATGTGTGCATGTGTTTGTGTATATCTGCATGCATATATGTGTGTATGTGTGTGTATTTGTGAATGTGTTTGTGTATTTGTGTTTGTGTACATGCATGTGAGTCTAGGTGCATGTATGCATGCATGCATATTTGTATGTGTATATGTTTAATTGTGCATGTGTTTTTGTGTATGCATATGTGTGCATGTTGTATGTGTTTGTGTATATATGTGCACATGTGTTTGTGTATGAATTCATGTATATATGTGTGTATGTGTGTACATGTGTTTGTGCATATATATGTATGCCTATGTGCATGTATGTATGCGTGTATGCATCTATGTGTGTATGTGTCTATTTGTGAATGTGAGTTTGTGTATATGTAAGAGTGCATTATGTGTCTGTATGTTTATGTGCGTACATATATGCGTGCATATGCATGTGTACATACATATATGTATGCATGTATGTGTATTTGTGCATGTATGTTTTGTATATATGTTTGTGTGTGTGTGTGTGTATTTATACCCATGTTTAAAGTACATTACTGGTAAATTAACTTGAGCTTTTTCAATCAAATCTAGGCATCTTTGGATGCATGACAAGTGCAAGTCGAAAACAATCCTCAGTGAATTTTTACTTTTTTCCATTTACTCCATGAACAACAACAAAAAAAGTTGTTATTTGAGGACTTAGAGAGCAATCTAGAAATCTCTTGTCCACTGTAGAATAATAACAGAAACACTGAAGCCAATTTTTGTTTTGTTACAAGTTTATCAATTTTTGATTATGCTTTCACTGTTTTGAGTAGCAGCATTTCAAGCCAAAGCCTTTATAATCTATTTCAACACACCAAAGCTATCATCATGCTCTTGGAAAATAATGGCTTCCATGCAATGGTTATAATAGATCATCCTGAATTAGAAATCCTTTATGTAGTCGCTTTCAAAGCAAGCGAGTGATCTGAAATGGAATGCATGTCTCTTTGTTCCATTCAGTGTCATAGAGTTTCAATTCAAAAATAGTTTCCTAAGTACTAATCATGGGCCAGGCACTGTCCTTAGTATGAGTGGCAAGAAAAGATCAAAGCCATGGTGTTGGAACCCTATTCTCTTGTTAAGGAGATGGACATGAAACTAATCACAGCACAGAGTGATCTGTGCAGCATCAATGATGTACATAAGGTATGGAAATAGCACAGATGTTTCAATAATCTCCATGAGGAATTAGTCCCCAAATTAGAGACAATATACAAAACAGCATTTAGGAGGGATTCTGAAGGTTGAATAATAGTTTTCTTAACACCAAAAGCATTATTTTTCAATTATATATAGTTTGAGTTCCATCTTCAGCTAATGTACAGTGAAAATGTTTCCAACTTATAGTGATAAAATATAGTGATATTAAAATAATGTTGTGACCATTTTAAAAGCACTTTAAGATTCCAAATTTTTATGGTAATGGACCAAAACTTTTTGAGATAAATCTTCATCTACAGGAGTAGATTTTAGCTGTTTAAAGTGCTCAGGTGATGAAAAGAAATGTTAAGGGATGTAAAGCATGAGCAAAGTGAAAGATGAGTATCATCTGATATGCTGACCTCCCTCGTGTCTACTACATTAAACATTTATTGAGTATCTGCCATATCCAAGGAATCATCCCAAGCTCATAGAATCTCAAGGTAAAGAGGGGGCATCTTTCATTTGCGAGTTTACTGTGTGGTCTGGAAGAGAACTTTCATAGGGTGATGATGTGGTGACATTGACTCGGTTGAGAGACACAATCAGGAGGAATGCTACCAAAGGAATGGAGAGCCACACAGGACTTCCCAGGGGGAAGGCCATCGATATAAGGATAACGGGAAAAATCAGACAGGAAAATTGCTTGAAAGGCTATCTCTGATGCCAGTATCAACAGATAGAATAATAATATAAAGAGATATATTCTCTGGAGCATCATTCCAGAAAGAAATCCGCTTTTAATTTCAGATCATTGAAATTTACCACCTCCAGAGCATGTTTTATTTAAAGGTATAAATTATGTCATTTAGAAAACCCCGTTAGAAAAAAAGCATTCTTAAATTCAATCTGTTTGAATCTAGTTTTAGTCTAGATAGAATATTTGGGTCTTTAGTCTTAGTGGATGAAACTGTTAATTTATGAAATAATCTTAAAATGGCAAAATGAGTTTACTACTATTTACAATTACAACATGGTCTTTGGGGTTGGCCGGTGCATTTCAATTAGAGGATGCAAAGATATTATAGATGTTGTCATATTTTATTCATACTGTCTTTCACTTTCCAGTGGATAAAGAGCATTGAATCTGAACCTAGTCCACTAAGAAGCTGTTTATTTTGCATTAAGCTAAGATCTGAGGAAACAAAATCCATAATGTCAATGATGGCTAATGCTTATTGAGAACTTAAAACATTTTCTCCACCGCTGAAGAGCTTTACATGTATTAATTCATTCAATTGTCACTAGGCAGTCAGCAAGTAAACTTAAGTTCCACAGCCGCTGGGGACCTCACTGACATTTTATTTTAGGAAAAAAGCTCTTGTCAGTATTGAAAAGAGTCTCCTTGTCGATGATCATTATTTTGTTATTCACAGGATAATGTCATCTATATCAGTTATGCTCTAAAAAGCAAGAATAAATATTCAAATGTTGTGGGTGCAACCAGTCAACAGGAAACACAGGGATGTCATAATTTGTCCTTTGACACGGTAACTTTGAGATGCTCAGACTTCTTTTTAATTGTTTTAATATGACGCCACTCTAAAACTTCTTGTGCCATTTTCACTATCTATACACTCTGTGAATGTATTCTAAATGCCCTGCACATTCACCTGGCTTCATTTTAGTATATCATACATGTAGAAAGTATATGATTGGGAGTTTCATGATTTCAAATTCCAAACTTTGTATCTAAAATGGGCCTTATTAAAATAATATTAATTTGATATTCTCTTTAAATCACAATATGAGCACTAGGTCTATGCAGCACTCAAATTTCACAGAAGTATCAATTTGAGTAATAATTCCTGAGCCAAAAGACCTTCACAAAAGCTAAGGGGGTTGCATCTGAGCGGAGCACAGAAATAGACTCATGTGGATTTCATGGGCAGAAGGACTGTGCTTTGATCCATGACAGACCCTATATATTAAAGTGGCCCCATAAAATTATAACAACTTACAATTTTTTATTTAATGTTAATATATACATATAATTTTGACCAAATCCACCCCATTTTTCTCTCTAATTTTCCTCTATCCGAACTGACTCTTTCCCCTCCCATATTTATGTTGCTTTCTATTTCCATTCTTTTAGAACCATTGAATCTATTTAGTGCTACGTGCATGGCATGAGTGTTTGACCATCTGTTAGAACATGGGAGGTTTCTTGGTGACTGTACTCCTGACTCTTCTTCCCTTAGCAGTCATAGGTTTTCAATAGTCCTTGGAGAGGAGTGGGGCTGCATGATCCCATTCCCCATGTCATGCTTGGAGTTTGATTGACTTGATCTTGTGTAAGGCTTCTTTATGCAGTCACAGCCACTATTAATTCATGTGTGTGACTGCTCTACCATGTCTAATAAATACTCCTGCACAGTGATCATCTACTGTTTGCGATTACAATCACTCTGTCTTCTTCAGTGAGGATTTCTGTTCCTTGGGGAACAGGCATAAGGTTATTCCCATTAAGACTGAGGATTCCAGTTGTAAGTCAATTACTATCTAATGCAAAGGGGATCTTATCTGATGATTTTTGAGAGATGAACTCATCTATAGGCATAATGAAAAATCTTCAGGAGTCAGTCAACACTGATGTCCATAAGGAGAGTATCGGTAGTAGGTTCTTCTCTAGACTCTAGTATCCGTCTAGACACAGATTTTAGGTACTGTGCCAAATATAGCTTCTGTCTTGTGGAACAGATCTTAAATCCAATAAGAAAGCAAAACATTCATGCAAATATTGCACCAGTGGGCATATCCTATCAGATGAGTAGTTGCTATGACTCCGAGGCTTTCCATCTATGTGAAACTGTTGATAACTTTTCTCCCCCGGTAGCATAAATAAAACCTTCCTGCACTATGAAAGCTATCCAGGTGTGATATAAAGATTCCAGTTCAATATCAGCTTAATTTCTCCATGTCCTATGCTTCAGGAATGTGGTGTCATAAGCATTAAGGTCTTACAATCAAGTTCTGCAGGGTACCCAAAGGTAATGACAGTAGCCTTTACTGTTTCAGTGTGGGTCTATGGGAGGCCACTGACCAGCTCAGAAAGAGACACACCATACCTGGCAGTGAACTTTGATTTGATATCCCATGGTGTCTGATGAGGTAAAATCACATCCCTATTTAAGAGTAACTCAATTTAAACCCTATTAACATATGTTTTTGTATATGCATATGTACATGCTTTTTAAGAAGCATCTACAGTAAGTTTCCATAAGGCATTTTGAAGGTCTTTAACTTTAATTATCCATCCCATCCTCTACCATGTCCCCCAATTTAACACCCCATTTAGCCCTTCTTATTGCATCTTTCTCCATTTCCTCTCCCCTACATTTTATCCTTCTGTCCTGAAATCCCCCCAAATGGCCCCTTATTAGTTTACTGCCTTCTATTATTGAGTCTTCCCATTCAAACACACATGTCTAAATATTAAAAGCTGGCATTTATATCTGAGAGAGCACATGTGGCATTTGTCTTCCTGAATCTTGGTTACCACCCTCAAATGATGATTTCCAGATTCATTCATTTCTTAACATCATAGCACAAAGACAATGATATTGCTGAACTATTTGTGTAGATGCTGATTTAAACAAATCACTATATTCCAAGTCTATAAACATATAGCACATATTATTATGTAAATATTTAATACTTGAAAATTATTATACTTATTACAAATGTCTATTATCATCACATATATTTACTATACTTAGCTTTTATATCATTTTAGACCATTCTTCTCTTATTCATACACTAAAAAATTTACTTTAAAGTGGTATGACACATTATGCTTGGAGCACCCTCATATACCTTATGTTTATCATTTCCTGATTACCAAGAGGCCGCATAGAGTGACTGACCTACTCCTTACTGATTTGGGTAAAGCCATACTCTGAAACTCCCACTGTGATAAAAAACACCCTAGCCAGTATTTCTCAGAACATAGTCCTGCTGTTAAATAATACATTATTATGTGAAGAGATGTATTTGAAGAAGGTCAGAAATAGAGATTTAAAAGACAAACAACCCTTTCTCAACTGCAAACCCTGCTCACCAAGGAAAGTAGAGGTAATTGAGCTGCAGATTTTATCTTTCACTTCAACTCCAGGCCTGTGCCACTGCAATCCCTCATTATAGAATCAGAGTCCAGGCAGATTCCTACAGCAACAGATCTCACACTACCTCTCATGGATCTAGCTTCTAGATAAGAATTTATTCCTGCATGCTACTGAATAAATTCTGTAGGTAAAATCTTCAAATTACCTTCTATAGGTCCACTGCCCAAAAGAGTATCTACAGTTCCATGCATGAGATTAGAATATGCCATTTAACATTCTAGATTAGTTTCTTCACACCAAATTCAATGTAAGGCTGGCCATGGGCTCCCAGTACTCCCATGACTAGGAGACCCAAGATTCAGGATCATACTAGAAGGCCATAGTACTAAGAAAATGTTCTCAAACACAGACGTGTAATTCTACAGCTAAAAAGTATGGTAAGTGGTATTATTTGGATACAATGGTGCTCTTGTGCTGGAAGTTTGACCCTTTGCTGGTCATTGAGAGGTGATCAGGTCATAAGGACACTGACCTCATCAGTGGATCAAGCCATTGATGAACTACTAACTCATGCTATTCATGACAGTTAGCAAGATATAGACCAAGTTAGAAAAAAGTAGGTCCCAGGGGTCTTTATTGGCACTGTCTATACCCTTTCAGTGCCCAGAACTTTATCTCATCTTTTCTAGCTTCTTTGGGCTCACAGTCTCCCACTACCAAGCATCCCTGATAACTTATTTTTCTTATCCATAGAGGCCAAAAGGATGGAACAAGCTTTCTCTAGATTGTAATTTCTGAAACAGTGAGCCAAATTAAAACTTGCCTCTTGCAATACATGGGCACAGGAAACCACTTCCTGTGTAAATCCCCAGTGGCACAGACAATAAGAGCAACAATGAATAAATGGGACCTCCTGAAACTGAGAAGCTTAGGTAAAGCAAAGGACACTGTCATTAAGACAAAAAGGCATCCTACTGAATGGGAGAAGATCTTCACTAACCCCACCTCGGACAAAGGTCTGATCTCCAAAATATACAAAGAACTCGAGAAACTAGACATTAAAATTCTAAATACCCCAATTAAAAATGGGATAGTGATATGAACAGAAGAATTCTCAACAGAAGAAGTTCGAATGTCCAAAAGATAGTTAAGGTCATGCTCAACTTCCTTAGTGATCAGGCAAGTGAAAATCAAAACAACTTTGAGATACCATCTTACACCTCTTAGAATGGCTAAAATAAAAAACACCAATGATAGCCTATGCTGGAGAGGATGTGGAGCAAGGGGAACTCTCATCCATTGCTTGTGGGAATGCCAACTTGTGCAACCACTTTGGAAACCAGTGTGGCGGTTGCTCAGGAAATTGGGAATCAACATACCTCAGGATCCAGCAATACCACTCTTGGGAATATACCCAAGAGATGACCAATCATACTACAAATGCATTTATGCAACTATGTTCATAGCAGCATTATTTGTAATAGCCAGAACCTGGAAACAACCTAGGTGCCCCTTAATGGAAGAATGGATCAAGAAAGTGTGGAATATATATAGTATAATATATATATACATTAGAATACTACTCAGTGGTAAAAAACAATGACATCCTTAAATTTGCATGCAAATGGATGGAATAGAAAATACTATCCTTAGTGAGATATCCCAAACCCAAAGAAATGAATATGGTATGTACTCACTCATTAGTGGACCCTAGCCATAAACAAAGAACATTAAGCTTATAGCTCACAAACCTAGAAAAGCCAAATAGCAAGGTGAACCCAAAGAAAAACATATATAGATCCTCCTGGAAATTGGAAGCAAACAAGATCGCTGGGCAAAAGGTGGAGGCATGGGAATGCAGATAGGGGTGGAGGTAGGGGTGGGAGGTGGGTAAAAGGGAGAGAGGGAGGGAGAAAGGAGAAGGGATGGACTGGGGTTAGCTTGGGGGAGTGGGAGGGTGGAGATGGAAGAAGGGTGGATATTGGAGAAAGGAATAAGATATCTACATTAAGGGAGTCATTTTAGGATTGGCAAGAGTCTTGGCTCTGGATGGGATCCCAGGTGTCCACTGGGATGTTCCCAGCTAGGTACTTGGGCAGCACAGGAGAAGGTGCCTGATCTAGCCTTGTCCCATAGTCACATTGATAAATATCTTGATCATCACCATAGAAATTTCGTCCGATGGATAGAGATAGAGACAGAGACCCACAGTCACATCAGAGCAATGGACTGAGCTCCCAAGGTCCAGTCGAAGAGCAGAAGGTGGGAGAAGATGAGCAAGGAATTCAGGACCGGGAGAGGCTGGTCCACCAACCGAGGCAGTGTGCCTGATCTAATGGGAGCTCACCAAATCCAGATGGACCAGGACTGAATGAGCAAATGATCAAACTGGAATCTCTGAATGTGGCTGTCAATGGGGGTTAACTGAGAAGCCAATGTTAATGGCACTGGGACCTATCTCTTCTGCATGTATTAGCTTTTTGGCTAATTAGCTTTTTAGTCTATATGGATGCACACCTTCTTAGGCCAGGATGGAGGGGGGAGGGCCTTGGTCTTCCCACAGGGCTTAAGGAAGCAGGGGGAGGGAGGAGGGTTAGTGGAGGAGCAGGAGGGGACTGGGAGAAGACAAGGAAGTGTAAAATTTTTGAATGAAAAATAAAAGAATATTAAAAAAAACTGGCCTCTTAAATTGTTCCTCTTGGGTGTTTATCACATCATTAATAATCTGACTAGCACAGAAAAAATTTGCTCTGGAAATCGAATACTGCTTTAATTGCAACAGATCATATGATGTGTAAGTTTCAGAAACTGGTTTACAAGAAGTTTTAAAAGCCTAGTGTGTTGTATGCAAATCCTAATAATCAATTTGATAGGATCTCAGAGAACCAGATACTGAAGGAATACTATTAAATTTTCTTTTCTATACAAAGAGATCTGTAGATTAATGGCAAATTCTAGCAAAATATACTGATATTTTTTCTTAAAATACAAAGAAACTAGCATAAAAGTTTTATAGAACCAGGAGACTTCGCCTAACAGGACAATGGAACAGAGAAAAGAAAGCTGAGATATAAATCTACACATTTATAGTCAGTTTAATTTTGACAAAAATTCTGAGAGCATGCAGGAGGGAAAGGTATCATGGCTCAAGGTAATAAGTAGTAGGGTAACTGAGGAAAACAGTGTTTGCCTCAGGCCTCTGTATTTGTCTAAAGGAAGGATCCTCAAATATGCATAAGGTGCTACCACATATGCAGACATACTTACAAACACATAGACACATAAACACACACAAATACACGTGCATACATATATATATATATATATATATATATATATATATACACACACACACACACACACACACACACAAACACACAGACAAACAATGGCAAAGGATTGGGAAAACATTGCCCCAAAGAAGACATACTAATGCCATTCAAGGAATATTGAAATATACTCATATTTTAATACCTTAATACATATTAATAAAATATAATAAATAAAATTTATATTTCCTGACCTTATTTAAAACTAATGAAATTGTTTATGTTATTTAAATGTTAAAACTCATGTATACTGATCATTTTCTGATAAAAATCAATTAAAGATATGTTTATCATAATCTTTAAAGTATTAATTACTCTGAGAACCAGACATCTAAATATTAGTTATATATTTATATCTATTTTGTGTAAATATGTATATTTCATGAGAAATTTGGATTTTATACTTAGTGTATAACTTTCTTTTCATATTACAAAATTTTAATGTATTCTAAAATCTATATTATAAACTCTTTAAAACCATGCATTATGTTTCTATTTATATTTTAACTTTATATGTTTGATGCAATCACATAGGTGAAGTGATTCTGTAATTCTGTTCACATATGAGCTGCAATGTATATTCATATAAAAAGAAACTTTTTCAAAAGGTACATGTGTAGATCCAGGTGAGTTCATAGATATCTCAGTAATGGTGCTTTAAAGAAAGCAATAGTTTAGAACCATATTATACTAGCCTTAATTCCTTCCTCCCAAGTTACTAATGTATACAGCAATAATATAATGACATAATGTACATCTGACAAACTTCTTTGAAATTTTTCCAGAACAGAAGAGTTCCTCCATAAAAAGAGAGTGTGATTTCTTTTAGGTAAACATCTTTATTTTAAATGTGCTTTGATTTCTATGTAAAGGTTTTTTGATGCCAACCAGTAAATTGTACACAAGCTTAGAAAAGACTGCCTTGTTATGATGAGTCACAGGATACTTCAAGTGTATCAAAAGATAAATTGGTTTTATGTTTATAGATTTAATCTGAAGAAATTGATAAATTTGAAGACTGATAAATTGAATAAGAACTTTGTTAACAATAATAGGTAATTCCAATTAAGAAGAAACTCTTATAAACAAAGATAGATGAATCAAATTAAAGCCTTTCTTTTGAATTTATTAAATGAATTAAATTAGATCAACCCATGATACAAAATACCAATGAGTTAAGTGCTATTTGCTTTATGAGTATGAAGTGTTTTTATCTTCGGACAACTGTTCAGCTATGAGGTAGCTTGTGTTATTTAATCCTTTAAAATACTTATTTATATTTTTCTGAAAAGATTTAATAAGAAAAATATTTTATGCTAATGTCATTATTAGTATCACAGAAATTTTATTCAAATTTTGTCACTTCAATATATTCATGACTATATGAGTCATTATTAGAATTTTAGAAAATTTTATTTAAATTGTTTCTATAAGTTTATTAAATATATTCAAATTATGTGAGGACACTTGTTAGGTTTTAAATAGTAAACTATAATAGTCATAATATATAATTGCTTCAAAATGTGTATAAACAGAATAGAAATTCAGCTTTTAAATTGTCATATAAGAAAAACTATATCTTCAAGTAATGATAAATTAGCTCTATCACACTCCCCCCTTTGTTGTTCAAAAAACATTCTGTTTTAATTGGTGTTATCTATCTATTCAAGCTTGAGATCGGCCCTAGGGAGGTCTGAGAGGAGTTCAGAAACACATGGGCAAAAATTATACACCCACCCACCCACGCACACACCTATATGCATGTGAGTTCAAGTGCCCATAGATTCAAGAAGAGGGTACAGATTCCCTGGGGCTGGACTCACGAACAGTTGGGAGTTGTCTAATCTGGACACTAGGAACCAACTCAGGTCCTCTGCAGCACAAGGAAGAATTCTTAACAGCTGAGCCATCACTCCAGCCCCAATCATAATATTTTTACACAGACTTCTTTACACGACTTTCTTCTTTATATATTTTAAATTAAGTACTTAATTTTATGGATGGCAATTATGCAGTTATGCACATACATTGAGTCAATCAGACAATGATTTAAAAACCTTCCTCATCAGTTTGAAGCAGTTGTCTTGGAAATGTACACACTGACTTTAAACATTCTGTGGATTTTCTTGCTTGAAAACAAGGATAAACCTATTTTATTTTAAGATCTAAGTATGTATGAACACATGGAGGATCCTTGAAGGAGGAGCCCTGGATGACCCCAATTCCAACATCAGTGAAGTATATATTCCAGCCATTTAAAATCCAAAATGTAAAGTACATGAAAGAACTAGACAAAGAGACCAAGAACAGGCATACCAGTACAGATGCTGCTTAGTTTTAGCTGCTGCTTTGAAACTCCCCTCAACATGCCCTCAGTTATGACACTGAGTCAATGCTGTACATACATTATGTGGATACTGGTAAATGGAGAATAGTGTTTAAGTTAATGTGTATAGGCCTTGGCTTTATTTTTGGCTCAGCTTTTCCTGTTAGTTCATTTGGGGCATGATGAAAGAATGTTGATTTTGAGAGGATAGACATTGGTGTACAAAAGATAGTGAAGATTCTGCCTTCTGTCCGACTTCATGGTTCAAGTTTGTAATCTGGGTACTCAAAGGGCACAGGTAGGCATTCAAAGTCAGCTTTGAAAAATGGGAGAAGGATGGGGAGAAGGAGGAAGGGCAGGAAAGAATTCTAGCATTATGACCATCTTTTACACCAATATAAAATCTACTCACCACCTGTATTTAAAAAACTCTTCATTTCTCTGGATGTTCCCTGCTGAAGGAAGGAAAGAAAAGCAGAGCCCAACTCAACTCCAGTTCTTTTCCTGGATCTACAGCCTGCAGGCCTCTCCCTCTCTGGGATTCACACTTTCACAGTTAACAATGCTTTAAATCAGACCACAGAATGGGGTGTTGCCAAGCCTGCTGTGGCACTGCAAATTAATCTACCCCCAATGTATCACAAACCAATTCCCTTGTGTTTGTTCATTACGTTCCATATAAATTAGGAAGATTTGATTTTGCCTAAAAATAACTAACAAATACATAGTTTATAAGTGACATATCAAATCCAAACCCAGATTATAACACAGGTAGATGCATTGCTACCTTTAAAGTCTGCATCTCTACTGAAATTCGATGTACCCCTGTCTTTTAGAACTACTAACTTGTGCCAAAACTATTTATAGACATAAGGTGATGCTTAATAAACTTCTGAGAAATCCTGCTTTGGACCTGGTAAAATGATATTTGATATTACACTATTTTCTCTTTTCTACATGAGACAATGTTTTTCTCAATCACACCTAGTCTCCAGTTTGAGAAGCAAGGAGAAAATACAGCTTTGTTTCATCTAAAGACATAACATGTTTTATTTTATTAGATGTTTGAATGCAATGCCCTCTACTAAGGACAGGTGTCAGTGGTTTCTCAGAGGCTGATCTGTGCTTCCCTATTAAATACTTGGCTACTTGTGCTAATTTCCATCACCACTTGACACTTAACCCATGATGCACATTGCCATGGTAACACACTCCAACTGCTGATATTTTTCAATAACTTCCCAACCTTTAGTTTGCAGGCCTGAGATTTTCATTTACTAAAGAGCACAGGGAAATTTTTTAAATCTCTTTTATAAAAATTGAACAATATTTATTTTAAATCTCCTTAAGCAGAAGATTGTGGAAGTTTCCAAAGATACTCCAAGATTGGGGAAGTCATATGAATAGTTGGACTAACTCTATTAATTTTGGGGTGATTTATATTCTATATAACATTCATATATTCTTATTCTTAGATAAATTTATACTAGTCTATTTCAGATGACTTATGACATATATATTTGACATCAAACATGAAAGCATAGGCTACTTTTGAATATATTTAAATAAACCATGTTTTTTGGACATAATAAAATGAAGGTAAAATAACAAAAGGAAAGGAAAATGATGCTTTAACAGTATTTGAAAATGTATTTAAAAATAACCTCTTAAAACTTATTAAAATACAAAAGAAATTAAACTACACTTTCTAAAATACAATGATCTTCCTTAAATTTGTAAATAATTTATTAGAAAAATCCAACTGTTTCCTCATGAGGAAACACTTTTGTTCTTTAGAGTGATAATGAGACAATATTTCATACAACAAGCTGATTTGTCAGAAAATTCAAACAATGCCTATTTCAATAAATTGTGGTGCTCAGTGCTACGGTGATGCAAGCAAAAGGAGGCAAGACTCTTCAGTGGCACTTCATTTGTATTTTAGTTAAAAGTAAAGCTTGCCTGAAGATCAGAGAGTAAAACAGCCCCATTGGTCAGCCTTACCGACCAGGTAATAATGGTAATACACACCTTTATTCCCAGTAGTCACACTAGTTGCCATAGTAACCAGGCAGTGCATGCCTTTATTATCTGAGGTGCACGCCTTTAATCCCAACCCTAGAGGGTATTATACAACAGGAGGAGACAACTCTCAGGCATAGTTTCATTCTGAGATTCCTGGAGGCAGTTTCACCAATTTGGATTGAGATCAAGTTAAGAACCAGTGACTGGCTGTTTTACTTTTTGGATCTTCAGGTTGAACCCCAATATCTGTCCCTGAGCTTTTGGCTTTTGTTAATCGTGCTTCAAGACCCTATTTTCCTGAGATTAAATTACAACATTGTTTTCTTCTCTTTCATCACTCTAAATCTATCTTCCCATATACCCATTCCCAATCTCCTTCAAATTTATGGCCTCTTTTTGCACCAATTGTTAGAGAGAGAGAGACAAAGAGAGAGAGAGAGAGAGAGAGAGAGAGAGAGAGAGAGAGAGAGAGAATACATATATATATATATATATCACCTGTTAATGTAATATTACTTATATGTATGCAGTAAGGGCTGTTTACTGTTTGACACTGAATAACCAATTGCTGTGCTCTTCCCTGTAGAAAATCACATCTCCTGCTCCCAGCTTTCCTCAGTCGCCTGTAGTTCTTTGTGTAGAGATGAGGTCTTGTGGCATTTTCTCTGTCCACTGTGTCATCCCTGTTCAGCTCTTCATGTGAAAGCCCCACACACTGAGTAGTGAAATACCATTCAGCTGTACTTTCAAAGGTCAAAGCTGGCAACATGTAGCAGGTGGTGTGCCTTGTGGGTCTTGTCCACCTGCTTCTACTGTACTCTCCCCTAGAAACTGTGTGATCAATGCTGCCTGTCCTCCTCCATCAATTCCAAGCACTCCAGACAACTCAATCTCTGCACATGCATATTACTGCAATGCTGATTTATGCAATAAAGCTTTTATTTGATTTTACATTATACCTTTGTCTATAACATGTATATATTCTCAAAAGTAAGCAATTGGAAACCAAATGATAGGCTACATTAAAAACAATTTTAGCTTTACACATATCCTTTTGGCAGTAGCACATTGTTTAGCCTGGGTTTTTATCAGTTCAACCCTGTATGTCTTCCCATTTCTATTAAGTCAGTTCGATTTAAAAAAATCACTTTGAATTGTGGTTTATTGGCTTATTAATTGTCCCACTGGGAAAGTAGAAATTCTTTGCAAAGCATCTGCTATGTAATTTTCTATTAAGCCCTTGATAGACTCATCTGATTCCTTTTATTCAATGTAATTCATTTACAAGTATATTAAAATAGATGATTATTCACTTTCTTGCAATAAGGTATATGGAATCATAATTTATTGGGTAAACAAATGAAACTCTAAATATTTCTGAAACTCTTTCATTAACAAAAGGAAGTTTGTTAATTATTGAAATTTGTGTTTAGTTTAGAAAATGTTGGCTGAGAATTTGTTGTATGAAAATCACTCACCTAGGAGGTGTGAGATTGAAAAATTATAATGATAATTAGGAGTTAATGATGATTAGGGGTTAATTAATCTCCACATGGTCTCAGAAAATTTGGTTAGGCTAAAGAAACTGATCTTTTAATGAAAACAGAGCTACTATGGAGATAAAATTCAGAATGAGTATATTTGTGAAGATAATCCTAGACTCCTTAATTGCATTAAAAAATAGCTTGCAATGCTATGAATATAATATATTGTAATAGCAAGTTGTGGCAGTTTTGTTTCAGACTAGATTACAGAAAGTGCATCTCAATTAAATAAATACTTGGGATTCATGGCTGTTGGGGTCAAATAAGGTATTGGACATACTTGCTGGACATTAGATATTTAAGTGGTGTGCACAGGAAATATTTAGAGGTTTTACATTTATTTACTGTTGCATATTGCACTTAAAGTTATTACACATAATAGAGCCATTGATAGAAGACACATCCCCAGATTTTAATTCAAGGCAAAGTATATAGAAAACATATTTTGACAGTGACAAAGCATACTGCAAGCATGCTGCAAGTAAGACAGATTTAGAGACTTGAACATTTTACAGATCCAACAGAAAGCAAGCCTTTTGTGAACAGTTATTTATAATGTGTGAGTGAAATATCTTTGTCATATAATAATCTATAATACATATATACATACATACATGCATACATATATACATGCATACATACATCCTCCTGAAAGGAAATTATAACAATGATGTATAGATAGGTGCAAGAATTGATGAAGTTGGTTGTACAAGTGTTTATATTTTTAGTCTCACGTTGTCACATGTTTGCTTACATGCTCTTTAACTCAGTAACACTCAACACTTTTTTTGTTTTGTATGAATCACAGAACTTTGAGTGTAAGCTTGAAATTAGACCAGTTGCTAATTGAGTGATGGAGTAATTTCCCAATGTCGTGCTTGTGCATATCACTTAATTTCAATTATTTAAGTTTGTTTGTGTTTATATCATGCCCTTTCAGACAGGGAACTAGAATGACTGCACTGGTATGTGTCCTGGTGCTCTGCTCCCCCGACAAAACTGATTCTCTGACTAGAGTTGAAGGCTCCTTCCATCAGCCAAATTGATTGCAACTGACATTTGACAAAGTGGCTAATCAGAGCAGTCGCCAGTTCCCCTCAGTGCTGAAGCTCTATGATCAGACAGACTCTCATTGGCCAAAGAGACACCAAATTAGAAAAAGAAAAGGACCAGGAATAGTCTACAGAACACTCAATAAGGAGATGAACTAATACCCAGACACAAGTCAATAGATGTTATCCCCAAATTAAATGTTTCTTAACATAAATGCTTGCTAATTGCTAAGTCTTTAATAGCCAACCTTGTGGTAATTCCATATAGACTTCATTCTCCAAAATTAATTATTTATTATGCCTGTTCACATTGAACAAGGTGCTGAATCTTGGTTTCAATCTGATAGTCACTGTAAAAATAAGATTATTTTAGTGTATTACAGTGCTTCATTTGTTTGTTTATTTGTCCATCTATTTATTTATCTGAAACAAGGTCTCATGTATCCCCTGTTGATTCTGTTTCTACCAGAAGTTGTATGGATTATAGACATACAACATCCTACATGGTTTACTGGGGCTGAGGAAAGTTACCCAGGGTCTCATACATGCTAAGTAAGTACATGCTGAGCTTCATCACCATTCCAGAGTACACTTAATAAAAACTAAAGCAAAGTAAGTGTATACTATACTAAAAATTAGTACTTTTCATATATATAATATCTCACAAAATGCATAAATACTGGATATACAAGTATTAGTTTTATTAGAATGAAGAATTTTTCGAAGTATAATTTCCCATCAACTAATGAAAATGGAAGATAACTCTAATAAATCAACTATCATTTATTTCCTTCTTGATTTGCATCCATATGTCCTTTGTATTCCTTACTTTTCAATAAATGGCATCCATTATAAATCTTATGATTAATTTGGTTGCTTAAAATGTTCCAAATCTGTCTCCCTGAATTTGCCTCAGTTTACCTTTTCTCTGATCCTTTCATTTTTGAGCATTACATTCTTTTACAGTGCAACAATACTTAATTCTTCTGGACCAGTGAAAGAGTAATGGTTTCTGTGATTAGAGAATGGTGTCAGAAACTGGAATCAGAGTGACAGATCTCTTCATTGCCATTGATGTGTGATTGTTCCAGGGGTCTCTCAGGAGGCCGAGCAAGGATACAGATAACAGAGACAAGAATACAGAAACAGATGTTAATATTGTTACAACTAATTGCATGTCCTATGGTCTAGGTTATTCTTTCCCATTTATTTGTTATTTACAAGTCTGTCTCTTAATATTGAGGAAATATACTTCTTATTCTCATTTTCACTTATTTAAAGAGAAAGAACATTAAAACATAGTAATTTTTACTATTCTTAATATCTAGAGCCATAAATCTTTTAAATAAGAACTTAATATTATAAATCATTTTATACAAAACATTTACTCACAAATGTAAGTGGAAATATAATTCCTTTGTTCATAGATATCGATGTACCTACTGTCTTTTTTTGTCTTCAGCCTTAATAGATTTATTCCTATGGATCTTTATATATATGAAAATAAAATAAAATTATACTATCCATATTATTGTTCTAAATGGTGATCATTTAGCATTTTTAAAGGTGCATAGTAAATTTTTGGACAAAAGCACTAACCAACGTATTCAACATTCCTATTATCATTTTTAATACTTCCATTGTCCATTGGAATTATATATACTTCCATTATAAGTTCTACTTTTGTCTTTTCCAAGGTTAACTCCATTTTCAAAGGGAAAAGTATTCAGAACTTTTTCTCCATAGATTTCTCCTCCTTATATTCCTTGAGAATGTATTTCATTCTCGTTTATGTGTGGTCTTGTATCAAAGTCAATATTTGGACTTCAAAGACTTTTGACATGAAATTAAAAATAAAATATATCCAAAAATATTTATAATTTGTGATGAGTGAAGGCTGTTTCTTAAATGTATGAAAAGACACCTCAAAAATACCATTGAGTATACAAGTCAAAAATTTTCACAGTATAACTTATTTCATTAAAATCTTACAATATTTTTCTTTCATACAAAATTAACAAAGGTCAAATAATTTTACTGAAATTTAGGTATGGAAGCAATATTTTTGAAGCATTTTTTAAAACATTCAAAGTTTCCCTAAATCTCCAAAGTGTCTCTCAAATATTCAAGGTACTCAGGTATGATATCTAAAATGTCAAAACTGTGGGATCCAATAAATTAAAAAAATTAATCTTGTTTTATTCCATCAAGGAGGAATGGGGGTATAGTTACACTCAAACATAAATCATAATTCAACAGTATAAAAATTTCAATGATTAAAGTCTGCGACCTAAAGCCTTATTGGTTCTAATGGACTCATTTCTCCAGCTCTACCATATGTAATACACTAAGATTGTATCAGAGACTCAAGCAAACTCCATTCCTGATGTCCTTGGTAGTTATCTCATGGTTACTAGTATTTCTAATATTCTTGACCTCTGTACAACTGGGCTGTATGCTCAGATAGCCTTTCCTGTGGTATCTTTAGGCATTCTAACACTACAGCATGGTTTCAACCTTCAACTTTGTTTTATGGCCCTACATTCCTGGGACGTCTACTGCAATGGAGACTACCTTCACCACTGGCCTCTCCTGACCTCTATAAATGTCAGGACCCAGCTGCTCTCACTGACATTTTGTGGCTTCAAAATCAATACCATCTGGGAGGCTTTTATACATTCCCAAGTTCACCTGCCATCACAATGTACACCCTTGGCCTCTTATGAACCACAGCTTCTGTATGCTGACCCTTAGGAAATGCTTCCCAGAAGATTTCTCCTCAATGATGCTGGCCTCCTCTTAATCAAAACTGATTTTTCAGTCCTCACTAATTAGCAGCTAATATCTCAGCAAAGCAAAAATTTCACCTTGGTAGTTCTAGTACCTTGTTATTGGAAACTGACTCTTCAGTTCCAGCTGAATTACATAGTCTTAATATAAAATATAGCATCAATGACAACAGTAGAGTCCTTGCTTCTCTCTGAAACTTCACAAGTTAGGCCTTTACTCCGCATCATTCTCAAAATTCATATCATCCAAGATCCTGCAGATTAGCCCATTAAGCTCACAGCACTCATTGACTTTCCTAGAACAGAGCTCCAAAACTCCTACAAACTTTCCCAAAACAGCATGGCAAGGTCTGTCAAAGCAAGTCTACTCCATGGTACAAATTTCTGACATAGAGTTTGTATTACTATGATAAAATATCATGAATCAAAGCAAATTTGGGGAGGAAAGGGTTTATTTAGTTAGTTTACTCTCCCACATCAAGTCCATCCCTGAAGGAAGTCAGAGCAAAGACTCAAGATAAAAGCCTGGAAGCCAGGACTGAAGCACTAGCCATGGAGGAGAACTGTCTATGGCCTTACTCCCCAAGGTTTCCGCAGACTGCTTTCTTATACACTCGGTACCATCTGTGGATTGATGACAGAGCCTGCAATGGGCTGGATTTTCCCTCATAAATCACTTATTAAGAGATGCCCTAGGGGATTTCTTATAGCCAAATCTGCTTGGATCATTTTCTCGACTGAGGTGTATTCTTTTCCTCAATTATTCTAGCTTGTGTCAAGTTATCAAAAGAGCTACCAAGGAAGGTTATTTATGAGTGATTTTTAAATATTTTTCAACAGAAATGCCAATGACAACTTTTGTAAAACAACCTTTTGTTAAGGGAAGACCCAATAATGGAAGCTGAACTAGAGTGAATGAAGATAAATATATAGTGGGACTCAGAAAGAAGTATGCAACAACAACAATATGTTGATCCTGAGTAGTAAAATTATCAAAAGTTAAGGAAAGGATAGGTGTTGTTTCATTTGATTGCTAAGTAAGAGTTACTAATGTATTTGTGCATGATTATGAAAAAGCTTTAGAGAAAATTTTCTCTCCATTTTTATTATATACCAAATAGCTTTTTCTTTGGGTATTAAATATCACTTATAATATGTTATAAAGTCAATAAACATCATACATGTGTAGTTCAATAACTCACTGGCATTCAATTAATAGAGTATCTATTATGGTGGTATGTTAGGTTTGATAGTCACATATACAGTGTATTCAAAGGTCACATTGCTGGCCATTACTTTCTTCTCCAAGTCCAAGAGTGGGTCTGAATGAAAGGGAACAATTCATCTTGTTCAAACTATCTAAGGGACAGAAAGAACAAAAACTAGAGAGGATACATGGGAAGAAGACTAACCAATAAATAGTTTATAGTCTTTGCCAACCTGGACTTTTGTTCAACATGTGAACTTTAGTTTTAGTGATTGTATTACTTTTATCTGCATTTTGCCATTAAATAGAGTAGCTATTAAAATTCCTTCCCACTAGCTCACTGTAATAAAATACAATTTTTATTTTATTTTAAAATAGCTTTCAGTCTATTTCTTCTATTATCTTTACTAATAGAGATCTGAACAGCTAGAAAGCCAGAGATGTTTGGCTAACACTTACATAGATAAATCTGTTCACTAATATTAGCTCACTAACATTCCCTCCAACCAGATATTTCTGAACTTGAATTGTGAAAAAAATATTGCTTCTCATGTAAACATAAGGTTGTAACAAGTTGGGAATGATCTGCCATGTCATAATGACCTGTGAATATCAGAATTCTGACTCCCAGAACTAAGAGTGCCTGTCTTGAATCATGAATGTCTTATCTTTCATAGCAAAATTGAAAGCAAGAAGCAAATTTTGCATCATAGTTGTGAAATTAATGTGACATATTTAGCATTTGCAAGAGAGATACAAGGGGACAAAAACATTACACTTTCAAGACCAGATGCCTTGACAAGAGCTAAGTAAAAGTGATATTGCCATAGGCAAAACAAAATGGTGTATATCATCTAAAATGTCTTAGAGAAATATATTCTTTTTGTATAATATCTAATACCAGGCATAAGAAAATATCTGTTAACTTATTGGTCAGAGGGGTTCCACAAGACTCAAAAAACAATATGAGCTAATGTCATGGCCCTTGGTTACCTCCTAAATTTGGAGGTAAGATCCTGTTACTGATGGTATCACATACTTCAGATGTGGGACTTGGAAGAATTGAATTAGAAATAACTTGGAAGCCTCCTCAATAAAAACTAGATGTGTTATGCAGTTTGCCAAGGATAAAAACATTAAGTACTTCTTTCCATCTGTAAAGCCTACAAGCCACAATGACCAGACCAGTAAGATGTCCTCAAAGGTACAATAGAGGCACACAGATTTGGGGAGGTGGGTAACAAATTGTTGTCAAATTGGACACAGGCCTACTCAAAGTAGGGACTCCTTGCCTGTACTGTGTATCTAATCAGCTACTCATAGCTGGAGAACTTACAGATTCTAGAAAAGAACATACTGTGGCCAGTTTTCTAAACATTGTTGTTTCTAATTGTATTCTAAATACCTATCTTAATACCCATAGATGAGTGTAACTTTAGTTCCTCATCAAAGAAGCCTTTTGCAGCAGATAGGACTATTATGGAGAAACACAATTGGCCAAGATACAGAAAGTTATTGACCATGGATTGCTCAACCCAAGATACATCTACAACACAACCTCTCTTCCTAAAGTTCACTGAAATAGGAAACAATAGGGGGCAAGAAGATTGCAAGACCCAAACTATCAGGGAATATGCTGCAAAGTTGTATCTTCGAGATGTGACAAGAAAGCTGTATTCATGAAATTTGAACAATATGGTTGTCCAAACAAGACTTGAAAAATGATAGCAATTGACTTTCCAATGAGTGTGAGGGGTATTTCAGAAGTTACCAGCTCTAGATGAAGTGTTAAGGGGAACCATTGGTTTCAGGGAGCTTGAGTCTCTATTTGCTATAGAGTTGAGTTCTTTAAACATATGTACATATGGTTAACTATAAATGGACTCTTTAGGATATGTATGTGTATATATATAATATTATTCATAACTTCAAGAGGGAGGAGAGTAACCCTATATTTAAATTCTCAAAAATAAATAAATATTTTATATTCCCTTCCTATTCCTTAGATATAAATAAAACTTTGCCTACAAGTCAACATTTAGGTTTTGTTAATCATGAAACCATAGATAAGTAAAAACTTCTTGGCTTATTGTTCCTAAGTAGATTGCAATGACATACTAACAGACTAATCCTCGTATCAGCACACACAATAATTACCTTCACAATATGACTCCATTCTTCCAAACAGCAAGTACTATGTTCTAAGTAAACCAGTCACTAACAATGCTCTCCTATACAAACTTGTATAAATTTCTGGTATTTCTACATATCAGTTTCAACATCCATAAAGCAGATATTTGAATAATGTACATAGACATTCCTTGGTTTAAAAATGATTACTTAAATTTACTATAAGCTAATATTCATTTAATACATTTAATCTTCTAAACATCATAAATTGTTAACACAGTATAGGGTAGGGTGTTGGTTGTTGATTCTTGAAATCATATATTTGATGTAAAGAGAAACTTTCTGCTGTTACAAATACTTTGAATTAATATCATCAAATTCCATCACCAGCCAAGAAATAGAGCAAAATTTAAACTATGTTTGAAACAGAATGTGAATCCTCTATACAACATTGTAATTTCAAAAAATGTATAAATCAATATTGGTAAGTCAAGGGTTGCTTCATGCTCAAAGTACTATTGGATTCATATAAATTCTTGAATGTGAAATTATTATTATTATTAATAGTAGTAGCAATATTTTGTTTTCTTTGAGGATGTGTGGTGGATAGTGGCCAATCATGACTCTGGGTACACAAAACTGAAAATTCCCAAGTCCAACAATCAGAAATTTATACTACATGATGGTAGGGATTTCAGAAGAAATGTGTAAATTAAGTAGGGAAGGTGACATTACAAATAGCAACACTACTGGCCTACATGGAGCATGAACCATATCCAGGCAGTGGCACATTCTCTGTAGGACCGGAAGGGCCCTGTCTGGAAACCTTTTTGTCTGAGGATCCTAGAGTCTTCTGGTCTCCACACTTGTCAAGGTCTGCAGGCTGCCATTACCACCCAATAAAGATCATCAAGGAGACTTTGAGAAACTGTGCTTGCTAAGCTCTTCTAACTCAGTCACATGCTTGTGATGCTCAATAAAGCCTGGGAGCAAAACAGATAGCTGTCCTTGAGTTACATTCCGATCCACAAACCCTGGCTGGTGCTTTGGGCATAGTTCCTCTGGCCTTTGAAATTCCATACCTCTGAATGCTTTCCTTCCTTTGACTTGTCTTGTTCCACCAATCTCTGCAATCCTTTATTTTTCTAATACCTAAATCTTTATTTGAATGAAATAAACTGATGTCAGAGCTTGATAATGCAATGCAATGATGAGGTGTTCTTCTGCTGTTCACTTTTAAAACTATTTTTAAAAATGCACATAAGCAGATCTTTGTCCCTGAGCAATTTCAATCCTCTCTGGAGGGATTAGCCTAAAACATCTTTTTTTTTTTTTTTTGTAGAACAGTCCTCACAGACCCTTACCCTGAGCTCAAATCAAGCTTTGTTATTCTTATAACATTAATCACAAGGACTCTTTTTTTCCCCGGACTCTAAGATCTAAGCGTCCTTTGTGTCTTTCACTGTGGACATAATTTCTTCCTATCACCCCGTTTCCTCCCATAGACATTTCTGAGCAAAATTGAGAAGAGCATGCAATTGTGTTCTGCTCTATTATGAATCTTAATGAGGAAAAATAATGACTTGCCTTTCCATATATATTACATTATAATGCTGTAGCTTGATAATAGGGATTTGTATTTTGTCATCTTACCGCAATGCCAAACCCAACATAAAATGAACAATGAAGTCAAGATGGGAAAGTAAAACAAAACCAAACAATCAAGAAAACCCCACAAGGATGTTAATTAATAAATAAATGGATATATACAGGAAGCAAAGCTGTTTTCTGTCTACTTTGTCTTAATATGACAAAACTAAAGTAAAAATGACAGTATCTAAAACCAGAAACAATATCCTGTATTTCTTATTTAATAATCTTCTATTAATCTGAACACTTTTCGCCTCTACCTAATAGATTACCCTGTCATATTCACAGCTGGCCAACAGAAACTTTGTATTATTTGGTGTCTATGCGGGTTAATCGTGAGCTAAAACGCCAGCATTCTTATAACTCTGCTTCATTAAACCCACCTTCCTGGTGACTTGGACTGTGTAAAATTTATTTTTAAGAAGCACCCAAATTGTGCTGGGGTCAGCAAAACAGTACTTGTTAGTCATCACGGACCCAGCTCACCTTGTTGAGCTATTGCTCAGCATACTGACAGGCAAGGTTTCTGACAAACAATCTGAAGGTGAAGGACAAACGTGTACATAGTGGAATAGAGCCATGTAACCCCACCCTGCCTGACTGGGTGTACAAAGCTCTAAGGATGCAAGGTCACACAGCCAACTGTCATGATGGGAGTGTGGTCTGCAGTGCCCTTAATTGGATGTACATGCTTTGGCATCGCTGTGCCCTGATTAGCTCCGTGTGGACTGATCAGCACTAGGCGGGAGCACAGCACTTTCAGGGTAAGAGCATATGGAACGTGCAGATGTTCAAAAGGTGGCTTCACACAGCAAACAGCCAGTGCATCACCTTAATGAATTAACAAAGCCTATCTTGATTAAGAATAAACAGGAAGAATCTAAATGAATTATTCTTGGCGAACAGGTCCAGTAGTTTCATTTTCAAAGGCAAGTGACTTGCTTCTCCTATTGGGCCTCATGACTCTAAAAATAATAATGTCCCTGAAGGCATAAACATTTTCTGTATGACTGAAAGAAAAGATTATCAGTAGTATTAATAAGAGAGATAAGCAAAGATTCTCCAGGTAGGCCAAGTTAAAACAATCCAAATATCCCCAGACAGTATAATTTACTAATTTTATATATGTGTGTATGTATTTTATACATATATAAATATATTATCTTTATGTTAAAAATTCATGAAGCATCTGTAGAAAATTAGAAATATTGAAGGATAATGGATACAAACAAGTAAAGGTCTAAAATAGGACACATTTACTTTTTCTTTTTCTTTTTTGTTTTTGATTTTCAAGACAGGATTTCTTTGTAGCTTTGAAGCTTATCTGGAACTAGCTCTTATAGACCTGGCTGGACTCAAACTCACAGAAATCTGCCTGCCTCTGCCTCCCGAGTGCTGAGATTGAAGTTGTGCGCCACCTCTGCCCAACCAAGGATTCATTTTCTTCTAGAGGACGTAACTTGCTGCAGTAAAATGTAAATTAGATGTCAGTTAAGTACATAGTCCCAATGCTTCTAGTAATTAACTGTGCTGTCTGGATCTCAGTGTTCTCACTCAGTGTTATTCAGCTTCCACATTTTTACAAATGTATTGACAGGCCTAAAATATTAGTTTAATTCCTGTTGTATAGTTAATTTATACACTTATATATCTGAGTTTCCCAGTGCTTAATCTGTGCTAGGCACACTTCTATGCTGTGGAGATGCTCTGTCAATGAGAGGTACAAATGTAGACCCTTCTGTAGCAACACAAGTTTCACCACATTAGTATATTAATAAATATAGATCAAGGACACAATAGGGTTTTAGACACCAGAGAAGCCAAGAAATAAGATACTGAAAGTAAGTGTTACTGATACGTTTTCGTGGAAATGGTGCACCAGTAAGTAACAGGATAATTTTACATAGTAATAACGCCTTGATAAAAGCAGAACCAAGTAATATTTGCTGTACATACTATCTTGGATTTTTGCTTTAGAGAAGAGTAAAATACACATTATGTTTTATATTGTTAGACTTCAGGTTTGCCCTTTTTCATACTCTGGTTTGATATGAAAACGATGGTCCAGTACAGGAGAAATAGTTCAGTGGTTAGGTGCACTGGCTGCTCTTCCGGAGGACCAGGGTTCAATTCCCAGCACCCACATGGCAGCTCGCAACTATCTGTAACTCGGGTTCCAGGGGACCAGACACCACCATGTAGACAGATATATATATGCAAAACATTAATATACATAAATTAAAAATAAATCTTAAAAAGAAAACTGATATGGGATGCCCCTTTGTATGTTGTGAATATGTCATATTACCATTGTTTAATAAAAAATTTTCTTTGGCCTATGGCATGGCAGAATATAGCTAGGTGAGCAAGCCAAACTGAATACAGGGAGAAAGAAGGCAGAGTGGTGGGATAAGAAAAATGTGAGGTAACAAGCCACAAGCTTCATGGTAAACTATAGACTAAAAGAAATGGGTTAATTTAAGTTATAAAAACTAGTTAGTAATAAGCTTGAGCTAATAGGCCAAATATTTTGTAATTAATATTAAGCATCAGATTAGCTATCCAGGAACTGATGGGTGAAAGAGAAATCTACAGTTAGAGAAAAAAAAAAAGAAAAAGAAAAAGATGGCCCAGATTGGGAGCATGCCACCCACAAACAGAAACAGAAAGCTGAAATGAATTCAATTACATTCTTTGTTTGTTTGTTTTTTGTTGTTTTAATTTGAGTCAGGTTTTCTCTGTAGCTTTGGAGCCTGTCCTAGAACTAGCTCTTGTAGACTACGCTGGTCTTGAACTCACAGAGATCCACCTACCCCTGTCTCCAGAGTGCTTGGATTAAAGACGTGTGCCACCACTGTATTCTTATTTGTAATTAACAAACAAAGAATTAGGAATCTTTGTGGCAGCTACAAACCAAGTTTGTTTCAGTTGATTTTCCTATCCAGGTACAATTTCTGTACTGCGTTGTTGGCACTGCATGAGAAAGATAGAGCATGGGCTTTTGCATATATTAATAAATTCTACCATATGTGTTAAAACAATTTAATTGTCTTCATACTTGACGATTACTAAAATTTTAACAGATTTCCCAAACACACTTAAGCCCTATCTGCTGAAAATTATCAGATCATTATTTAATCCACTTCCTATGTCCGTGGAGCTCACCCACACAGATATTTCCTTATGCTAATTCTGAACAGATTTTTGATGGTTCTAGGACATCCTGTCAACATCTCTTATGTGGAATTGCATTTTACAGATCCTGCGTCTTCTTTAAACAAAAATCGAACGCTAAATAATGTTCACCAAACAAACACATTGCAGCAATTTGTTAAATTTTCTTTATACACCTGCAACTCAAAATTGGTTGAATTGCCACCAGTATAGCATCATTTATAGTGTTTTGATTATCAGACACAGGAAACATAAGACACTATATTTGCAATTTGAAAGGAGAAGTATGCATCATATTTGCATAAAATATATTGCAAAAGATGTATTGCCATAAATTTTGAACTAATAGCTTACTTAAAATGTCACTTTGCTTCATATATTTGAATCTTTATCTAATCACTTCATCAAAATACCAATTTTTGCCATTCTAGAGTATTATTAATAAGGTTAAAATGCCTAGGCTTGTTACTTTTTATTTTCTATTTTGTAGCTCTTTTAAGGAATTAGAGAAATTTTAAGTTAACAAAATGAGAGTTTGTATAATTAACAGCAAAATGTTATATTGAACATTATCTATGATGGAGCAAATAACCTGAGTTTATACTTAAAATAACTGTCAATATTAAATTTTATTAAAATTTAATCTTCCTACATTAATGATTATTTCTAATTTTTGTTTGTATAGTTTAATTCTCAACATATATGATCAGTAATAAAAGTATACGATTAGCAAATAATTAGCTTGTAAACCCGTTAGTATGTTATAAGTAGTTAATATAAATGCCTTCCTGAGATATAGCCCGAGGGTTCCTGATTTATGTAATAAGTATTTTCCAAGGCATTCTCACTTTAAGGGCAAATCAGGGTCTTTGTTTTCTTTTACCAAACCAGGCGAAAGTAGAATAGAACAATACATTTTGAGAGAAACAACAGCTTAGCTCTGAGGACTTTTACAGGGGACTTCTTACAAGGTATGCTAACAACTCAAGATGTTGTGTGCCCTTTACCAGCATCATTATGGGCATATGTCTGCAATAAGCAATCTTTAATAAAGAGAAATTGTCTTCTTTGGAGACAACGAGCAAGTTTGTATGTTTTCCTTGTGATCTATATTTTGTGGACATTTCTTCTCTGTATTGCCTTTTCTGTTATTTTACCAAGCACGAAAGTAAATTTAGGCTAAGAAAAATGTCTCCAAGACCATAAGTCCTAAAATCAACACCTTCAGAGGATCATCAGATACTCCATGGCAACATCATGAATAACTTTTCTTTCCAACACATATTGAGAAAGCGAAATCTTTAAAGCACTCTGTACTACATTCTGACGGTCTTGGTGCTGACTTTGCACATAAGTACGGCTCATTGCTTTACCACATTACATTACCACTCATCTTTAGATATTATTGCTAAGAATCTACATTTAATAAAATTCTTTATTATTTATTATTATAGCACCAGTGAAAGAATACGAGCAATCTTTGAGACATGCTTTGTATAGGTTATTTCTGATGCTATCATTTGCCCTAAGAACTTGACAGTAAGAACCTGTTGCTGAAGATGCTATATACTTGAGTCATAAAACATGGAACTAAAACTAGTACTAACCTGGAACCTTCATCATTACTAGACAGTTTCCATTATGTTGAAAGGTACTATATATACTACCAGAGGATAAAAGTAATCACCAATTATACCTAGTTTTGAACCCTGTCCTCTAAAAAGAGGCTCATCACCCCATTTTCAAATTAACCATGGCATTCTGATTGCAGTGGTTAATTTTTATGAATTTGGCACAAAGCTAGATACACCTATGAAAAAGGAATCTCAACTGAAAAAACACATCCATCAGATTGGCTGGTGGTATGTGTGTGGGTCATTTTTATTTTCCTTGCTAACTGATGTAGGAGGAACATACAACTATGCCTACTGCCGATATCGAGCAGGTTGGCCTGGGCTATGTAAGAAAGGTAGATGAGTAGGTCAGGAGAGGAAAATGTAAGAAGCATCCCTCCATGATTTGTGTCCATTTCAGTTCTTGTACGCATGTTTCTACCTTGACTTTCTGTTTTGGCTACCCTTGATGGTATAACCTTTCATTCCTCAAGTTGTCTTTGGTTATAGTGCTTATCACTGCAAAATAAAAGTAAGTAGAACACTAGTTAATTAAAAACATAAAATACTTCAAATTGAGCTCATGCAGGAAGTATGTAAATAGATCTATATCATTCGTGTGTGTATGTGTTTGTGTGTGTGTTACTTACACCAAGATAAAAGGATCACATTTATGAAAAAAAATATCTACACATTCTGAGGAGAATCCATAGTATATGAATTAGATCATATTTAAATAATAAGTTTAAATTTTATAGTAACAGTTTAGTTTGTAAAAAGTTTTAATATTTTGAAATTAAAATATAATTGTATCATTTTCCTCTATCCCTTTCCTCCCTCCAAGTCTTCCAATGCACCCTATTGATATCTCTCAAGTTAATGACTTCTATTTTTTAATTATTGTTTTACACACACACACACACACACACACACACACACACACACACACATGGACACACACATATACATTTCTACCACCTGCTCATTTGCTTATATTGTTACTTGTATGTATATGATTTTAGAGACAGTATCTTGGGACTAGACAACTAATCTGGGGACATTACTCATGGGAAGAGTGTTTTCTACCTCTCTCAACATTGCTAGGTACATAGCCTATAGTTCTTTGTCAAGAGCAGAGGCCTCCTGAGATTTCCTTCTTCCATATTAGCATGTCTATTGGTGTTGTTCTTGTTCAGGTCTTCTTTAGGCACTTCCTGTTTCTCTGGCTCCTACCATATTACTGCCCCTCTACCACTATTATCCCTGAACTTTAGGTGGAGGAGTTGTGTTGTCCATGTACCAGTTTTAAAATATAAAAACCTCAGATTACAGAAAGAAAAAAAGAAATAGTTATTATTAACAAATATAAAATACTCTAATTTTATTTCAAAATTGTACACGATGAAAGTTTAAGCAAGGCAATTATTTTGCATAGATTAATTTTCCTATTAAATATATTACTACCCATATGTGTATGTGGTATATATACGTGTTTGTGTATTTGAGTGAAAATTAATTCTATTTAGTATTGTGCAAGAATTTCAGTCTCTAAATGGTCCTCAAATGAAATTCCAGTGGTTGGTTATTGTAAAATTTGTGCCGCTATTGCGGCTATGTAACTGTTATAGCTGTAGTAATTTCAAAGGACTTGAGACAATATTTACATGAGGTCAATGAGGTCATGGGATATTTCCACTTGAATCTAAGCCATTAGAATTTTTTAAATTTGTTTACTGAAATTTCTATCAAGGAAGAATTTAAGATGCTTCACATTTTGAATTTCAGCATAGTTGCATTTTGCCTTGATCTGATGGGTTACAAAGACACAATTTATGTTAAAGTTATTTTATGCCACTTTTCTGATTTTTATTCTGGTCTACATAGTATATGATAGGATTTCAACTAGGACTCAGATTTGCTCTATTGTAAGACACATACACCAGTTTGCCTCATGCATCTTCTCTGTAACTATTTTTAAAACCCACCATTGTCCTGTGATTTTTAACTCCACAAATTATGTTTTCAAAATTTTCTTCTTATGTGACTTAATTTGTGACTCTAACTATAATAACATTTTACCTAAAGACTCTAAACTCAGATATTTGGATGGTTATTAAATCATTGACATTAATTCAAATTCAAAAATGTATAAATACATGAAACATAATTCATCATTTAATTCTTTAGGCCTCCATGAATGGCAGTACCATTCTTCTGTTATCAATTACCAAATGCTCATTTTAATATTTTCCTTCACCCACCTGTACATACAAAAATGTATCCTACTCAATATTTATGCTCATTTTTATCACTGTGTTGATAAAAATTAATAGTAGCAGTTAATATCCTCTTTATTTTTCTTATGCTATCTAAATAGTTATCTCTCTATTATCTTTAGTCTTGATTTCCTAAGATTGACTCTATACAACACCAGTGAAAGAAAAATACAGATGTTATGCCAACCATTCGGTCAGAACACTGATCATATCTTGGCCTTCTTGACATCAACACACAGTTCTTAACTTTCATAATGTGAGCCAAATTCTACAATAATTCAAATAGTACAGGCACCTATACACACCCAACCAGATAGAATTTCCCCAATTATTGATCATTCTTCTTTTTGGGTTTCTTTTCAAGGCATATTTTAAATACCCATTCTAGGTAAAAATTTTCTTTTTGTAATTCAACAGGGTTAGATAAAAACCTACACTTAGTTTATAAATTCTGTGCCATTATTGACCATATGATATTACAAATATAGAAATATTTATCTAATTTCATGAATAAGCCTTGGAAATCAAAATGTCTATGTCTATTAACCTAATACTTCATAGCACCAACATATGGTAGTGGGATAACTTGAATGATTAGATGGTTTACACACATTTACTCATATTACACATATTATAACTAAAATTACTGTTGTTAAAACTTTATTCTAACACTTTTTGTTAGTTGCTATATTTGTGTATTTTTTTTTTTGCTCTCCTGTAACTTCTGGATTATTTTTAGACTCCCATTTCTCTTCTTTCATAGTATGACAATTGTTATGAGAAATTAACATGAAAATCTGATTTTCTTTATTTAAAAATTTTGTTTTCCATATTTTACATTTATATTATGAATTTTAGTCATTTTATCCCTTTCTCCTTTCTTATCTTACTCTTTGAAACACGGTTTTCCAACAAGTCCTCCAACTTACATGGCATTTTTCATATTTGATTCTCCACAATCATTTAGAATTTTTTGTTTGACCATAGGTTATATTTATCTAGATAATATTCTCTGAGATAAGCTTTATAGTTGGGGTTTTATTTTCATGATTATTTACATTTAACTTAGCCTTTTATGATTCTTGTAATAGATTTTATGATTTTTCCTGCTCTATTTTGGATCTTTATGTATTTTAAATTTAAAATAAAGATCTATTTTAAATTTAAAATAAAAATGTATTTTAAATTTAAAATGCCTTATAAAGATATTCAATTACTTCTACTTCCATTTAGAAATGATCTTTATACACTTAATGTTACTTTTCTATTTTTGACTTTCTGTTTTAAAAAAAAAGTGCATCCATGTGCTTTTAGACTATCTTATTTCTATAATATAACTTCAAATTCTATAATCCAGCCTCTCATTTGGATTTTAATCCATAAAAATTTGACATTAAGCCTAATAAAATATCACCAAGGTTTATTATAGGTGGGAGGCAGTAGTATTTCTCTCTGTAGCAAAAAATATCTTGCACACATACAAGGAAATATATCTCCCTCAAAAGTAGCATCTCCATACATGTCTCCGTTTGTTGAAGATTTTGGTCAATATGCCTAATCAGTATCTAAATAAAAATAACATCTGTATAGTACTAAATGGAAAAAAAAAACAGTATCTGATATGTTGTTAGTCGCACACAACATTTCTAATGTTAAATTTGTATAGTGAGTTATGTATAAATGTCTATAATTTTAAAAAATCAGAAATGGTTATGCCTGCTTAAGGTAATTTTGTCCAACTTGGTGTCTTACTCTTGAATTCCCAGAGTCAGAAGCATGATGAGTATTGGAAACACTGTGAGTTTGAGGCAGGCCTTTGATACATAATGATCTCCAGGTTGTTTTACACTACTAAATGAAATCTTGTTGAGGGGGAGGGAGGTTGGAGCAGCTGAGGAGTGGAGGGAGGGGCAACTTCTGTTTAAATATAATATGAGAGAATAACAAATAAATAAATAATTACTGAGCCTACTTCTTACTACCTGCATGTGCACACTCTTGTGTACCATACTGATACTTGATGGGAAGACCCTACTGTTAAAGTTACCACAGCCCTGAATTACGAAAATGGAGAAATAAAACTGGCACAGATCTCGAAACTCAACTCTATCATTTTGCTGTCCTAATATTGGAAGTTTTGGGCTAATCTCTTGAAATGAAAAGTAATTTGTAGTCTTACCTAGCTGTGAACCCGTGAGCTACACAACCTACTGACCAGACAAAATATTACCCACCAGTGTAGAAGTGACATAAATGTTATGAGAGTCACTAACCATTTTTTAGTCAGATTTAAGATCTGATCCACAAGAGGAAATCTCATACTTTACAGTGTTAACTGTTCCCAAACTCCATAGCTGGCTATGCCATGGGCCCTAGGGGAGAACCTGTTAATATAATTCTGTTAAATGGTCACAGTTAGAAGGTCCCCGCCGGGCTGTAGTGGTGCATGCCTTTAATCCCAGGATTTGGGAGACAGAGGCAGGCAGATCTCTGATCTTTGTGAGTTCGAGGACAGCCTGGCCTACAAGAGCTAGTTCCAGGCTCCAAAGCCACAGAGAAACCCTGTCTCGAACAACCAAAAACAAAACAAAACAAAAAAACCCAAAAACAAAAAAAAAAAACAGAAAATGGTCCCATAAATTCACATCTTCATCTTCATACCTAAACATTTTGTTCCTTAAACCGTAGAACAAAATACAATGAAAGCTCTATCCAGAAATATTAAATACTATTTGAAAAAAAGAAATGACCAAGGCTGAAGTGTACTGACAGACAGAACCTTGGCAGATGATTCCTTCTTCATACTTTAGGTAAAATCCATATCATCTAAATACATAGTGATAAAGATTTTATGTCATGAATCATGACATTCAGATTTTGGAAGGCATGTTGCTTGATGTCACACATTAAATATTATTTATAATGCTTAACAAAAATTTGTCAATATCCAATAATTTGATATTATTTTGCCCTAATTTGCAAACTTTCACCTTTTTTTCTGACAGTCTTTTTGGTTAAGGCAACAGAGAAGTTAATTTAGCCTAGATATTTTGGAACAGTAACCTCTGGCTACTTTTCCTGTGTCCCCTGTTAACTTCAGTGTGACTTCCTATTAGAATAATTTCTTTTATATCACTGAAAATAGGAGGGTGGAAATTGAGCCCAGACCTCTCACATACTGCGTTATTGCCTTCTCAAGGAGCCTTTCTAGTCCTTTAGATTTGGGATCACTGTCCTTCAGTTGCACGATTTATATCTATTAGTCACAGAATTTAAATTTTATTTCAAACTCATTGTCATCTCTAACATCTCCATGTATTTGGGACATCTTGACATATTATTAACACAAGTCACTTAACAGCAATTATAAAAACAGCAGCTGTCCTTTTGTCAGTTTCCATTGTCAATCTGATGGGGTTTATAATCACCTTGGTGATGTAGAAACATTCCCAGATGCCTCTGTGAGGGCTTTTCCAGGTATGGTTGAGACACTAAAGTAAGACCTATTTGCTAATGTATATGACACCAAGAAAAAAAAAAAAAGACAGTTGAGTACTTACATTACCCTTCTTCCCCTAGCCCTCCGAGAAGTTCATTCTTTTGCTTCACTACATTTTCCTCCCACGGTGATAAATTGCATCCTCTGACATTAAGAGCTCAATTACATCTTTCTTTTTTTAAGTTATCTCTACTGGATTCATTATTATAGCAAACAAAAGGTAACTTACACTCATTCCATCCTATATTGCTGATATAAATAGTAAACAATGCATTTACAACCCAAAACTTAGGCCTTTCTTGTGTCTAATGTGCATGAAACTTGTGCTTTTAGCTGGGGATATATGTATATCAGTGTGTATAATAGTTGCCTGTAATAAATTTCTGGGTTCAATCCCCAGTACTGCTTAAAACAAGGAGTTATGGGCTCTATTTTCAACACTAGAAATTTAGAGGCAGAAAGATAAGTAGTTCAAAATCCTGCTTGCCTACTGACTACATAGAAAGGGTTCCAGTAGTCTACCAACCTGGAATAATATTCTGTCTCAAAATATATAGTGATCCATTTTGTATAAGCCGTACCTGTATATGCACATTATGTGATTCTTGGTCAGGCACATGTGATATGGTATATCCTTCTGTATATGTGCTGCTTCCATTGGTTGATAAATAAAGCTGTTTTGGCCAATGGCTTATCAGAGTAAAGCCAGGCAGGACTGAGACAGAAAGAGAGACTAGGCAGAGTAAAGGAGACGCCACGTAGCTGCTAAAGGAGAAAGATGCCAGAACATTACCAGTAAGCCACAGCCTCATGTTAAAATTTAAAATAATAGAAATTGGTTAATTTAGGAATATGCCTAATAGAAATTGGTTAATTTAGGAATATGCCTAAGCTGTTGGCCAAACGGTGTTGTAATTAATACAGTTTTTGTGTCATTATTAAGGTCTTGGTGAGGAAACGAAAGCACAGTCTTCGCCCACACATGTGCATATGGCTAAGGTATATATACATACATAAATAGTCATATGCATCTGGGTGAAAAGACAGAAAGGTAAACCAATCCAGAAGCCTTCAGCTTCTCTACTTGCCAGTACTTAGCAAAACGATCAACACCTACTCTTCCTAGTGTGACATGCTAAGTGTTTTCCTTTCTGTGCTACACATCACTCTATACTAACTCTCCAAAGAAAGACACTACAACTTTTGATGATCCAAGTAGTTTTTGCTCACAGCAAGCTTCAAAGAACTCCTCTGGTAACCATAATTACAATTTCAGAATCACTGCAATTCATAAATAATTGCATTTAAAATTATAAACAGTAGATCCATTTTTATTATATCCTGAAAGCTTAATTGTAAGCTTCTCTTCCTTAAAACCCTCTTTTTATGTAAGGGTAACTGGAGACTGCATCCATACCTGTATCTTTGTTTCTTTGTTCTAGTCCAATAATAGGTAGCTGATACATGAAAATTTTCTTGTAGCAACAAGACATTTATAAACTTAAAATTGGAATGAAGATGTGATAATTGACTAGTACTTGAGTGTAAGGTAATAGACTTAGTCGTGCTAACAATGAATATCTAAGTACTCAGAGGAAAGAATGTAAGTGGTACAAATTGCATAGGGCCCATGGGCTTTCAAGAAGACTTTGAAATCCTTTAGCTTGCATATGAAAATTTATTGCAAATGGATTTTTTCCAGCATAGGGATGTTACTTAAAGAGCAATTCAAGGCTCAGTGTGATATTTAGATTTAATATTTTACAAGCTTTACAGTTAACTTATTTTAACTCCTTGAAATTCAGAAGTAATATAGTCTTCTAACAGAACGAGTATATCAGTCATCTAACTGTTGGTTTTAAAGATCAACACAGTAGTAGAGCAGAAAAAGAACAGGATTTGCTACTTGATCATTGAGATTCTCCCATAGGTATTCTTGTTGACAAAAATTGCCCCAAACAAGCTACAAATACTTATCCAAATGGAGAAGGAACAAAATGCATCTTTCTTATTAAGGGTAGGATATGAATGTAGCATATAAGTGTCAGGTTCCAAACCTAGGAAATAACTAAGAAGAAATTCATATTTTTTATTAGTGATAGTTATGTTTCATAATGGAAATATCAAGTCATAAAAACTTGATATTAAGTTTATCTATGTAATATATTCTCAAGTAATATAGTTTAGATTTTGTTAATTTTTTAAAGAAACAACTTGATAAAATGAGCTGTCATTAAACTGGCAAAAGTACAGAGAATAAGGGACTTGAGAATATTCAATCTAAATGCAACATATCTACCTCCTCTTGAATTTCAGGTACCAATGCAGAAGATAAAGAAGAAAGTACGGACGACTCAGGGGCTATGGATGATTACAAGGAAACATCTAGGTACAAGAGCATCTACACATACAAGCTCAGAGATGTGGTAGCATGCACAAGACCTGTGCAAGCTTGACCAGACCAAATTCTAGCATGGAATAGGGAGTTAGGTATACAATCCAACCCCTAGGCTGTTTCAACTGGCCATTGCTAGCTGGTGATAAAAGAAGAGTCACTCTTCTCTAAGTGTAACCACTGGCAAATCAATGTTGCTTGAGTGGAAGACCATACATCCAAAAATACTTGCACAGCATAATTGGTCTTGAAGAACTTTAAAAAAAAACAAAAAAGTTGTGGGATAGGAATTGGGGATGAATCTGAGAAGAGTTGGGGAACAAATATGATCATAACACACTATATGAAACTATGGAACCTTGAACTTTTAGAAAACTAATAGAAAACATGAAATAGGAGTGTTTTTCCAATGAAATTTCTTAGATTATATTCATTCAAGGCAAATAATATATAATTCTATGTATTTGTTTAAAGACTAAATAAAGTTTATTTGAGAAATCTTTAACCTCAGATATCAACTCGGGACATTTCCTCTCTCTCTCTCTCTCTCTCTCTCTCTCTCTCTCTCTCTCTCTCTCTCTCTCTCTCACACACACACACACACACACACACACACACCAACATTCTAGCTTTTATAATGAAAGACTTTGAAAAGACAATGGTATAAATTGTGTCTGGATCCCCACCTGAAAGTTACATCATTTGCCATTCTTGGTGGGCTTTTATGAGCAGCAAAATTATTTGGATATTTTATATGATGTGAGTGAGCTTTTACATCATAGCCACTGTAGAAGATTGTAACAAGAAAGTATGAACAAGAAGAACAAACAAAGAGAACTGAGTGTGCCAAGAGCTGCTCACTTGTCTTGACATTCCATGAGGCACTCAGAGGGGAAATGTAATATTCAGAGAGTGGTGTCTTTCCAGAAATTGCTGAGAAAACAATCTTCAACAACAGCTTGTACCCATAACTACAGATCATTCTTCTGCCACAAGCTACATCTCAAATCAGCCTTTCTCTTCATTGGTGATACTAGTGAAAAGTGTCCATCATCTGATATAGTTTGAGGGGGCTAGTTTCCATCTAAGGACTGTATTTTTCTGGCCAAATTCATGATGATCATGTCTCATTCTGAGACAAGGAAAGAAAATTCAGTGTTCAGTGTAGAGAGCAAATGACCTGGAAATGTGTTTTGCACAGGGGTCTGACTCAAAGGAAATGTGCATCTCATCTTAGATACAGGGAAGAGGGCCTTGGTCTTGTCTCAAGTGATATGGCAGACTTTGTTGACTTCCCATGGAGGCCTCACCCTCTCTTAGGAATGGATAAGTAGTTGGGTGGGAGGAAAGTCGGGGAAGCAGGAGGAGGGGAAAGAAAGGGAACTGGGTTGATATGTAAAGTAAAAAAAAATTGTTTTTAGAAAAGAAAATGTACATCTCACCAATGTGAAACTTAATTTTAAATTAAACATTTTCATCTTTTCTCCTCCTGTGCAGCCAGCGATCGCCATGAATGTCAAACTGTAATTTTAGTGGCTATAAGATCTGTCTTGAACAATGAAGTTCAACTCAAGGACTATAGAAAAAATTCAGTTTTTCATATAATATGCAATCATGTATTCTTTTCTAAGAGGATCCCATTATTGATACACCAGACTCTTCCCTGAAGAAAAAGGCACTTAAAGGGAATGCCTGGAAAAAATTCAAAAGAAGCCAACTGTCAAATTCGGGTGGGTCATCAGCAAAACTGTGGCCAATAAGAATAAGAAACCAGAAGTTAGAAAATCTCAGAGAGAGCCAGCTATCAGGGCTGCCAAGAAGTAAAGAGGGCTGAGAGAGCATGTAAGAATAATAAACTGCTGCTGCTAAGGCTCTCACAAACACGAGAAGCAAGCAAGACTGTAAAACCACTCCTGAGTTGGTGGATAATGCCAAATTGGTCAATCAAACTTTTAAAGAAATATCCATCTATGAAAAGAAAGGAAGGAAAAACAGGAAACAATAAAGGAAGGGAGGAAGGAAGGAAGGAAGGAAGGGAG